>CM017800.1:29394695-29493590 GCA_008086715.1 Sitobion miscanthi
TATTATTATATTAACGCAATGCAATTTAAAAAATATTTTGATTCATTTTGAGCTATTTATTCCACGGACCTATAGTACCTATTTACACCATTTTACGGTATTTATAATTATAACTGCTAAAAATATTATAATAATTTATTAGTAGGTATATAATATGATTTGTACCTACTACCTAATTGAAAAGTAAATAACCAATGGCAGTATAAATATATTAAAAATATCATTGGAAATATAATCTGTCTCAGCAATGTTTTATCATTGAATCCAAATTTAACACCACTATTACAGTGACCTGTACCTGTCAATGACTAGGTACACTCGACTCCTATTAAACAGCAGTGACTTCCCTAGTTTTTTGTTTTCATGTTATTAGTGAATTAAGATAAATTTGGGGTTCAAATAAAATATCCTTTAATGACCTTTGAGCACATCAAGTTGGAAAGTAACGGAGTAAACAGATTTGTTGTTTATTAAAATATTATAATAATTTATTAGTAGGTATATAATATGATTTGTACCTACTACCTAATTGAAAAGTAAATAACCAATGGCAGTATAAATATATTAAAAATATCATTGGAAATATAATCTGTCTCAGCAATGTTTTATCATTGAATCCAAATTTAACACCACTATTACAGTGACCTGTACCTGTCAATGACTAGGTACACTCGACTCCTATTAACAGCAGTGACTTCCCTAGTTTTTTGTTTTCATGTTTATTAGTGAATTAAGATAAATTTGGGGTTCAAATAAAATATCCTTTAATGACCTTTGAGCACATCAAGTTTGGAAAGTAACGGAGTAAACAGATTTGTTGTTTATTAAAATATTATAATTAGATGTGCGTATTTACTAGTTGTGTATCATATTAATATCCCTTTCAATATCAAATCTATAGGTACTGTTTTATTTAGATTATAGTAACAAATAAACAACAGTATAATTAAATAATAAGAATTATTTAGTACAACGAACAATGTTTTGAAATGGGCCGGTTAATTATTCTTAATAATATTATGTTAAATATATTTATATTAAATATTTTGTTTACTTTCGTTTTACTACCGATTAAGCTAAGTGCTAACTTTTCTAAAAATACTGCTTTAAGTTAATCTGCCTCAACGGTAGACAGAATACCGAGGGATTAAATTAAATTTCAGTATGTTTTTTTGTTTTATTCAATAACACACATACAAGTGATTAGTACACCGTCGGAAAAAGTTATATAAGTTCACGTATAGATCCTTAAAAATACCTATATTTGCAGTTTATATTACATTTTTTATATAAATAAGGAGTGAATTATTCTGATATCTAGAGTATTTTTATTTCCCAAACTATAGGACAAAAGATTTGCATTTATCTAACGGCTGCATGCTACATATTAATATATACTCGAATATAATAACTATTGATAATTTCAAAATATTATGGTTTAAGTACACTTTCTATTTAAAGTTTATTAATATTTTATTTCTATTAATTAATTTTTTTATGATAGTAAATATTATTATGTAATGTTATACAATATCCAACCTACCTAATTCTTTGAACGTGTAAACAATAAAATACGCAAGTACCTACTACCTGGGTTCTATGCAGTTTCATTTCATTGCTCAATTAAATTAAAATTATTATCATTAAATTTAGATGAAATTATATGTATAGTATCTAAAATTGTGAATTTATATCTACATATATAATATAATACACCTCATCTATGTGTACCTTTTGAGGTTTTATGTATCTATATTATTTTGAATTAAATAGAAAAAATATTAGTTGTACAATAATTGTGATATGACCTTGATATAAATAAACCTATTATATTTTTTTTACAATGTGTCAAAAATTGGTAGCAATTGAGGCTAGGTAGTTTATTACCTAGTTAAATTAAAATGTATCAATACGTGTATCGTTTGAAATATTAAATTATGATATTGGTGACGTTTATGCGTAAGTATAAGCTGTAGCTACTTAAATTTCATATTTTATACGATTATAAATTACTAATATTAAGATACGTAAAATGTAGACTAGTCCCCACGTTATTCTTAAATAACTAAGCGAAAGATAATTTTAAATTGTTATTAAGTGTAGATATAATTTTGTACAATTATTTAATTATAATTAAAATGTATGTCTTGAATAGGCGTAGGTATAAATTGATAATTATTTTTATGATACCTATCTCATTTTAGATTACCCCTAGTAAACTGTTTATTATGCTACGGTTGTTAGTATATTATGTTGTACGTGTACACCGGTGTACACCTATTTATAGTATGTGTTTCTTTAGGTAATATACATAGTATATTTGCATAGTATCAGGGTATTATAATATAATATTTATATGAATGTAGGTAGATATAATATGTAGATATAATCGTATATTATATCATAAAATCATTTTGCAAATTATAATGTTTGATATTTTTATATCAAATTAAATCTATATTTATGTTAAATTGTACCTATCTAATATTTTGTATAATTTGCATTTTTTTACCAAAGTTGTATTAAACATATTAGATTCTGATCGTAGCGATGAATGTATTGTACCTATTTACAATGATGTGTTTTTTTTTCTGTCTATAATCAACATTTTGGTATTAAAAATGTTTAGATTTTCGACATCAGCCGGGACATCGACTTATAATCTGATAAGAAAGTAATTCATCTAGTTTATACTTTTGAAAGATCGAACTAAAAAAATGAAAAAAAAATGATTATTTTTACGCAAAACCAATCTTTGAAAGAATCAATTTTATTTTGTTGGTGTAATTCAAAAACTAATAACCTTGGACATTTGAAATTTTCACCAAATATTTATATTAGCATTTACCACATATGGTATAATTTTCAAAATAGTTTTACTCTTTTTGTGCTATTTATAGGCATTATAGCCATGTTACATTTTTCAATCACAAATTATTTTTCAGTTAGAAATTCATAAAAATTTTTCTCTTCATAGCTAACATTAGACATTTTTATAGAAGATTCCCAACAAGTTTTTTTACCTTTATGAAAAATAATAGTTACTGGAAAGTTACGCTATTTATAGTCATGAAATATTTTCGATTTTTATTCTTTTTTTTTTTAAATTAAATTTGATTATTTATACAAGTATGCTAGGATGCACAACGTCTCCACTCAAAATCGTTTTTCGTCTGCAATGAATACAAATATAACACATCGATTACATTGACATACTCGAAAACTACTGTACAGCAGATCGGCCTAATTTAAATACAAATATGTTTTGTAATCATAAAAATATTTAAAAAAACATAACGTAAAAATTTTGAAATTTACACATTTTCATAGGTTCTTAATTCCTATATAGTTGAACGCTAAACGTTACATACAAATTACTAGAATAATGTGTTAATATAATATGATATAATATGATTAGTGATTACACCATACCCACGATTCAATTATGCCCTTTATTTACAGATCGTTCGTACGCGTTAGTGTGTGGATATGGCTGAAAACATTGCGTTCAGTGACTGGTCGGAAAAGCTTGACACTGCTGGAACTAATCATTGGCTTCCTGCGTATGGGCTCCAGCAACCGCCAGTGGCGTTGGTTGGCAATAGTCACCAACAAAACGATCCCACATTCGATTCTAGCCCTCATGACACTGACTATTTCGACGACAACAATGGTAATTATAATATCCTACTACTATATACATTTTATATAATAAAAAATATAAACATGTATATATACTATACATTTATACACATATGCGTATGTATATACATAATATTATATTATATAGGTACACACATCATATGTGTATATTGCTATAATAGGAACTTAGACGTATAAAACCTTGTTCGCTCAGTATTCAACCAAGACGACCACGCTGACTATCTATTGTATTCCATCGGCCATGCTGTCGATACAGATTAGTGTAACTAAAAATAAAATAACTATACCCACCGGTCAATCATAATTTTGATGGCATTCTAACAAGTGAGCGGAATGGAATTTTCATATCTTATAGTTTTTTATGCAAAAAAAAATATCAAAATAAGAAAATATTAACTAATAAACAGCGTTGTTCGACTAATTAAAAAATGTGATCATATCGCATTTCGTATTTATAATATATTTTATAATGATCGTATTAAGAAATAATATAATAGTTTAAGAATCAGTGAGGTTATGATTAATTAGTTTTACTACAATTCATGATATTTGTCATATTATAAAACTTGAAATTATTTAACAAGAACAAGCCTATCACGTAAAAATTGGTATATTGTACTGTGCACGCATGTAAGCGCGTCCGCCACATCCCATGCCCAATCAAAACAAGTACGTTGAACCGCGTGTAGAAACGACCACGATTGTTAACAAGACCAATTTCGTTGTTTTAGTTATTGCCTATGCCCTATTGGTTACGTCAACCTACAGATACCTAATATGTTTTTATGTCCAACAACTGGAATGACATAAGTAATTTATTATTATGTAGTTAATATATTTTTATTTGTCTTATTATGTTTAATTACCGTTCCACAACCACGCGTATGATACTCGGCGTATCATTTTTGTGTTTTTCTATTAACATTGTCAAAGTTTGTACGCACTCAATACAAGAATCCAACATGCAATATCATGCATAGTTCAGTATATATATTATGTATTTATACATATGAAGCAAGATATAAGCATTTTAAAATGTTTGAAAAAAATACAATTTTAAAATGCTCATAACTTGTTTGAACATTTAGGTAAATATTCAAAAACTCCTACGCAAATCACAAATAGTTTTATTACCTTTAAATTTGTTGATATCGTCAAATCACTCTAATATTAAAAATAACAGAGTAAGATAGATTCTTCTGAATTATATTTGGGTACGAGTACCTTCCTCCATTTGATCAAAATTTAAAATATCACACTATATTTACAAACACGATTTGTATACTAAACAGTATATTCAATTTTTCTAGAAATTTTAAGAGGATGTCAGCGCACTATTTGCTTTCTCTCTGGCCCACGCGCAACATAGACTAAACGCATTTACGCAGAATTATTTTTTCTATGTTTTTAAGTAATCTTTGAGTAAAATCACCCATTACAAAAAAGAAAGAGAATAATAATTTTGAAAAAATGACACATCGATTTGTCTAAATATTGTCCAAAACAATTTAAACATAATTGAAATGTACAACATTTTTAGTTTACTTTGAAAGTCAAATAACAATAAAATATAAAATTAATAAGTCATTTCCTCAAAAATATTATTCTCTATCTTTTTTGTTATGGTGGATTTTACTCTAAGATTATTTAAAAACATAGAAAAAATAATTCGGTGTTCATGCGTTTTGTCTATGTTACGCGTGGTACAGTGAGAGAAAAGGAATAGTGCGTTAACATCCATCCTTTTAATTAATTAATTACAGTATATTTATTCTTCTTTTTTTTTTTTTTATTAACCCGCGGCAACTTAGGCCATTGGGTGGTTTTTAACTGTGTGGGAGATTATTGTAGGATTTTGTAAACACGTGTATTTTAGTTCGACAGAATTTCAAATTGGGCACCTGTAGATTTTTCTGCCATGCCGGGTTGGGGGATGACGGCCTCTCTCTTTATTCTTTGTATGTAGCTTTTTTTACATAAATACGCATATTTTACGAAGTTAAAAGTTAAAACTAAGTGGTACGATTATTTTAAATTGTAAAATGTATTAATCAACTATAGATACATAATATAGTGTTAATATTTTAAACTAAAATTAAAAATATCATTGCATTAAATTCGAGATATTAATGTATTATAATTGAAACATTTTGCTTTACAAATTATTTTTATTGATTAATGATTTCTACTTGAAGTTTAATTTTCTGAGATGCCAAGTTATTTGCATAATATTATAAACTGAATCAACATAAATTATAGTAAATTGAATGTTTATTTTCTAATAAAACGTTTAATATTCATTATATTTTACATTTAAATTTTTTCATGCAATTACGATTTTATTTATCGTAACACTTTCTAATTTAAATTTGTACTCAAAATAGTTAATATATTTTTATACTATTACATAAAATTATATTATATATACTTATTGTAGTAGGTGCTAACAATAATATACACAATATTAATGTATAATGTATCTCTATATTATTGATACTATTTATATTATTTATATAATATGTAGATACAGTAAAAAGTAAAACCATGTTCAAAATTATACTTATGTCAATATGAATTTTAAATTAATTACACGCAGGTGGGAATAACACATTAATTACACTACATCAATTAGAATATTACTACAAGACGGCGAATCAGGCATATTTTAAAGACTTATAGGTATAAATAGGTACATAGTTTTAATCTAAAAAATGTGTTTTTTTTATTTATTATAACAATTTAGTTGTTTTTATGAAGATATTTATATTATCTCGTACCTTATGTTTGTATTACCTTTTTAGTTTATTTCTTCTCTACAGACATTTGTAAAAGCAGTTTTTTTTTATTTATGCGCTTCAACTGCTACGGTTATTGACGTTTCTAAAGATACATTATATTAAAGTTTTAAACAAATTATTTTAAATATGATTCATGAATGTATTAACAGTTCAATTTGTTTGTTAAAAAAATTTATTTTATTAATTGATCAACACCAATAAAAATTTGATAAACTCAATTTTTTGGGAAATTATTATGGTATTTAATATTTGTTTATCTTTTTGAAATACTTAATTATAAATGATTTAAGCTAATGCCTAGGTATGAATTGTTTTTATATATTATATACAACATATATTTAAAACAGGTGTTCCTATCTTCTGGAGAAAATCCGTTTGAACTATATTCTACATAGTAATATATGGTATGCTTATAAATGTTTATATAAACAATGTAACTGCAGATGTATGAGTAGATTCATAATATTAAAATTATTTATATAAGTACCAGGTATACACATATAACTAATATAATATTGAAGTACAAATCATATAAAAGTATGTACCTATTTCAATAGTTAAATAATATTATTTATACATTAGTCATTAATCTATACAATATTGAATATATCAGTATGTGTGTAGGTACTTGTAATAATGTTAATAGTTTGCGAATTTCACTATATAAGGTGTAATATGAAATATGGTTTATAGTATATTATATCGGCAAAAAAATTGCTCAAACCTCAGAAAAAAGAGGCCAGCAACGGGGCAGAATATAACCTAGTATACCTACCGTTATTTGGCTTCACGGAAACTACTTGCGTTTTAAATCCATTCCGTTTCTTGCGCTCGTCGCCACCGTTCACTCGTGCTAGTTTTTTTTTTTTACAACATTCTTATACACGATAACAGAAAATTATCATGCCACAACCTGCCAAAAATTAATCATCCGTGTTATACTTGACAATTATTTAGACATTTCAAACCCAAAAAATAATAAATAATAATATGTAAATTTATCTTAAATATATGAAAATTGCCAATACATGTTCAGTGGAAACTAATTTAATGGACCTATATTATTCGCATCATATTATTTTGTTGTTTATATATTTATATTATTTTGAACAAGTTGGACGTTTGAATTAGGATCATGTACAAATGTACAATGTTCATAAAGCGTGATGACCTTATGTTGAGAGTAAAACACCGTAAACGTGAGTTGTGTTTTGATTTTTAATGATGACTAAACATAATAATAGGTATAAAGTTGATTGAAAACGGCATTTTTTTTTTGAAATAAACTGAATAGCGGTATTTTTCATTAAAACAATATTAGGTATATATTTTTTTCAATTACATTTTTAAAATCCACTTATTTATATGTATATTTAAAATTGCATGAAATCATTTTTAAAATTATAACTATATATTAAATATATCGTCTTTGTGAAACGATGTATTTAATTAAACATGTAATATTAAAATATTAAAAATATAGAAAATTGTTGACCAACACTGAGATTTCTCAGATATTTTCATCTGAGAGTGGGAAGTGTTGAAATAAAAATTTGGTTCCCGTGCCTAAATGTCGAAGCCACTACTGTCTTCATTAACGCGCACTTACCGCAATTATGATTTTTTTTTTAATTTGCTAACAATTCATAGGTAATTAAAAATTAGAACATTAAATTTATATATGAATCAAAATAGTCAGCACCTACTATTACACTTGATTATAATATATTTTGATTTCTGGACAATCATTGCATCGGCCTCGTATCAATCGTCACGTTTTGTTGCGCCCTTCGTACGATCTCGTTTCCGTATTCCGTATAGATTCTTGTCCGAGTAAATATACGTAAAATATGCAACACGCGTAGTTTCTATGTCATATAGGCTATAGACTATATATTATTGAAGTATAGCATGCATTGTTGATCACGTGTCTTTGTTTTCGTCTTATTAGTTATGACGGCACACAAACACGTAGGACGACGTGTATGTGCAGTATATAACGACCGACGAAATATGTTAAACGATTGGCCGACACATTGACAAAACATTATGCAACTTTATATATGCCTATATAACAAATAACTGTACGAATTGTAAATAACTTCTATGTATAATAAAGTATAAACATTGTGGCTTTGTCACTATACAGTGACTTGTAAAACCTAGAGACAACACAGTATAACAAAATAATACTGACGTGTTTAAAATGTCTTAGAAAACAACATAATTAGTGTAGGTATTAACGATTTTTAAATTTATTTGAATATAAAAACACAAGGAATAATAGATTCCATTTATCATCCTTTAAATGATTTGATGTCGTATTCTGATTTAGCTTGTTATTGTCCCTAACTGAATTAATTTGACCGTGTTACAGAAGACGATCTCTGCGATAACGGTGACGAAGATAACTGGTCATCGTTCAACCAAAGCAGTTATGGTGGAAACATTGTAAGCAGCACATCTTATATTTTTCTAGAAACAATTCTTGAAGAAACTTCTGATGATTTGCGGACGGATTCGGAAAGAAGTAGTGAAGAAGGTAAAGACATTAATATTATATAAATCAATTCTTATAGAACATCAATATTACTTAACATTAATTGTTTTACATAATTTATCTATTCAAATAATTTATTGCATTGATAGTATTATAGTGAGTGAAAAATAACCATTAGGTTATTTAATACGAAAACACCAAACAAATTAGTGTTTTATGTATTATAAATATTAATTACGTATTATAGGTAGGTATAGTTTTATTATTTCAAAATTAATGCTTACTAAAAGCGATAGTAGCTTGTATAGAAGATTTAAAGTTTTCTAATGATTGATTTAATTGATTTTCATTATGTCCTCGACAGTCAACTATTTAATTTTGTGTGGATTTTTTTAGAAGTTGAGGCGATAAAAATAACTAGATCCTAAAATGTTCGAACCTGCGAATAAATGAAGATACATTTAAACATAATACCTATAGTTTATATTATACATGATATATATATCGTTTTAATAGTTCTTTGATATGGTGTACCAAATATATTACATTGCTTTAGGATGGCTTTGATACCTGTATTTTAGTATGTCAAAATCGGTTAATCCATTTCGGAGTCTTTTCTGGACAAACGGATAAACAGACAGACAAGCATCCAAATTTAACTACTGCAATAATTCATTATCGTGTTCTAATCATGTACGTTTAAAAATCATAGCGTACTTTAATTTGTGATACGCAAGGTAAATACATAAAAGGAAAAAATAAGATTGTTTTTAATTACAAAAAAGTCGACTTTCCAAAGCTGTGTGCTAACCTTTGAACAGGTGACATAAATAAATAACTCTTCGCAACTAAATTTGGGCGCCCGGGAATTAGGCCACAATTAACCTTTTTTCAAAAAGGTAGACAATAATTGAGCCACTAAAGATTTACATTTATAATAAGTAGACTCGGTGATTGGGCCTCATTGATGGACATTTAAAATATTAATAAAATAATATTTAATATTATAATACGTAGTTACAATACCTTACACAACAATGTACATGAAACTTTACTCGAAGCGACCGCGTGTCTCATCAAAAGGTAATAAATTATCTAATATTAAATAATATAGAATTAGCAGGGGCTGCCATCAAATATGGATAAAAATAGACAAAAACGTAATTTACAAAGAATATAAAACATCGCTTCAAATGCCATCAAGTCTTTTCATTCGTATTTCAAAAATAATTTTTATATGTCACACCCTAATATTCATATTTTTTTTATGTTTTATTAGGAGTTCGATCAGAAGTTTATACTTAAATTAGAAGCGCAAAAACATTAAAAGCCAGAAACCAAACTTTAATTAAATAAAAGAAAAAATTATATTCTTATTGAAAATAAAAAATACAAAGGATGGAAATGAAAATTGAATTTGTAAAATCTGTATCGTATTATTTAAAATAATAAATGTAGGAAAAAATAGTTGATAATTATTTGACTAATTTTATAAACCTTGTTTGTTTTATATTACATTTTTGAAATCTGCATGTATGGCATTATTTAAAAAAATAATCGTATTTTTATGAATTAGGAAACAAAAAGGTAGTTAATAAACGTTATTTATTTTTATATTTTTGTGTTATACATTTGTGGCCCAATCTCCAGGTATTAAAAATTAAACAAATATTTTATGCTAAGCAGGTAGATAAAATATCATGTTTCCACGCCAGTTATAAAATAAATAATACAATTTGAAAATTAAATCTAATTATTCCAATCATAATAACTAAATTTAGTTTTCTATAACCATGTATATCCACAAAAAAATGACAGATTTTTCGTTCACCAAAATAAAATTCCTGTGTTAATCCATCTTTAAAAAACGTATATTTTTAAACCTCTTCTTATTGCACATCTGGAGCAATGGAGGAACTAGCTACTATTCAAAATGTCAAGATCGTAGGTTTTGTCGATTTTGAGAAATTAAATGACTGGCTTTTACATAATATATAGAGCAACAAATTTCTGTCAGCCCATCTTTAAAATGGGTATTTTTTTTAAATCTCATCTTATTAAACATCTAGAGTATTGGTAGAACCACTATCAAACATTTCAAATTTATGCGTTTGTCGTTTTTGAGAAATAGTGGTTAATATTTGAATTTTATATATTTTGATTCAATTCTTATATTTTGAGTGGAGCAAGGAAAGTATTGGTTTTACAATGTTTTTTTTTCGGTCATCAAGTTTTGGAGCAAAAAACGTGCTTCAAACTTCTACTACAAGATTGGTTTCTCTTATTAAATTTGATTTAGTTGGTAATTTTTTTATCAAAAGTGGGTGATTCCCAGTGTTCTTCTTAATACAAATTAAGAAACACAGCGGGAAACGAGAATGTATTTTACAAAACATTAGTTTTTGACCAAATCGATTTTGTTGTACCTACGTAATTCAGAAACTGTAGGGCTTGGCATTTCCCCCAACTATATTAGTATTTTTTAGAAATAATATCATTTTCCAAGTATCTGGGTTCTTTATGGGGAAAAAATGTCTTTTTTTTTGTTATATTTATGGTAATTTTAAACTTTCCACATTTTTTTCAACTTGAATAGGTACGTTATGCTTGCAACTTTAATTCAAGGTTCTTTGTTACAGGAAATTAAAAATATCAAAAACAGATCCACAATTTGTTTTATGAGTGTTTCAAGTTCGAATTTTGACTAGATCAGATTTTCAAATCAAAAATAACGACATCTCCTCAAACCATTTTAGTTACAAATTATAATTAAAAAATATGAACAGTAGAAACTTGAAACATTCTAGAATTACTAATACTATCATTTTCTAAACGCGATTACATTTTAAAAAATATTTAGACTATTTATAATACAAACCTCCTATTTACATCATTTATATACGATCCGTCGATGTACTGAATTTTAAAAAGTAAAATAATATATGATATAATTTATTAGGTATTTACCTTCAATGGTTTTGGTAAAAATTAGTTCAATTTACTACCGAAAAAAATGCTAATAATTATATAAATATAGTATAACATGAAGTGTCACAAACTATCATTAGAAACGCCGATCCACCCGTCTCCATCGCTCATAATCGTCTTCATTTGTAATGATTTATCATTGAATTACAATTTAACACATCCATTATCTAGTATACAGCAGATCGAGTTCCCTCTTTAAAAAAAAATTCCAATCAATTGCCACCTATTTAAAAATAACTGAATAATTCTTACGTACTTAAGTATATTAAAAAAATAACATTTTATTAATAATTTTCATTCTTTAAAAAATATATATTATGGTTTCATACTATATACTACCTTCGTGCTTATCTATCTTTTAGTAAACACTTATCGCATGTTAATTGGTTTAATATTGCTAATAAACAAACTATCTCGTTTATGGATTCCTTGTCCTCCTGATTACAAATAAATGCAGACATCAAATAAAATATTCTGAATAAAGAGTTAACTGTTTATCGGTGAATAATAAATCAACTAATCATGTATTCATGTATTACAGTTACACAATTTTTATTACATAAAAATATGCTTTGAACATTTGAATTTGAACTTCATAAATATATGAATATATCGTATTCAAATCGTATAAAATATAAACAATACGATGTATCAAATATAAAATATATTGTAAGTATAGCATTTTAATAATTCGAATAAAACCAGTTTTTTCTTTAACTATTGATTTCTATTGCTTGTATAAACAAATTATATACTGGAAATTGTTTTTAATATTGATCTTGACATTGAAAAAAAAAGAGTAATAAAAGCGTTTTTATGATATACACTTATGTGTATACATGTTTATATTACAACAAATTGTATGCACGATATGGTTAATAACCACAGGAGCTCACACCCATTTTTTTAATTTATAAATTGATGGCATGCGCTAATGTACTAACTAGTCTGAGACACAAGGTGACTCATCTTACCTCACGCCTAGAATTCCAATTGTTTTAAATTCCAGTTTTAATACTAAGTTTCCATCGTTCCTTAAAATGTTTAATCAGGCAACCCAAATAGCACAGATACGTTTATACAGACATATTTTAATATATAAAAGGAGTTTATAATAACAATGATAAATGAGTATAAATATTAATAATAACATTTTTAAAATTATAAATTAGGATTCAAATTATTCTAACAATTATAGACATTAAAAAAACTGAAGAAATCGCTCTGCTTTATAGTAGATTTAAAGTAAGTCTACGCATCATTAAAAGTATGTTACTGTAATGTATAATGGTTGTATTAAATTTGAATTCAATGATTAATCATTGCATACTAAAAACCATTCTAATCAGCTTCTAGTTTTAAAGATATATTTTGTAGTTAATTTATTTTATAACTAGTGAATCGGTAAGTTGGACTAATTTTTGCTGACATTTTCGCAGATATATTATAATTATTATAATTTCATATTATTTTTATTACTTTTAAACTCAAATAGTCAATACCGACATACTGTAGAATTTAATTACAACAAAATAACTAAAATCGTCAAAGGAAAAATCGTAATTTTTAATCTTAATATCCAACCCCATAACAATTTTAAATGTCTACATTTTATGAAAATATCTAAAAAAATTTATTTCAAGAAAATGCTGTTATAAATATTTGGTAAATATGCACCCTGCGTTAAGTATAGTTATTCGTACCTATACTTTTTTGTTTTCCTGATAATTTTGAAAAGTATCAGGAATTTTTACTCTTGACCCTCAAAATATCTTTTAGGTAAGTATACTATAGCCATTTGCTGTAGGTATTTATTATTTAATTTTATGTTTTTATAAGGCTAAGTCGTGGAACCTACAACTATATAATAATAAATTGTGATATCATATATTTTCAGCAATACATATTATACTTCCATATTACAATGATATAGGATCTTTATTGACATAATTTTGGAACATGCTGTTAAATTACTATAACAAATTGTCAATGTCTTAATTATGGATACTTGTTATCATAGACGATATGTAAAAATTTTTAACTAATTTTGTTTCCTCCATCGTGGGGATGTGACTTTGTACTTCTAAAACTTCACTGACCTTTTACAGATTTTATAAAAGAAGAAAACTGGTCTGTGATAAACCGCGGTGATCCGTTTAACTTGTTCAACTCAAGCAACAATAACAAACAAGCGACCATCAGGATGTATGACAATAACGATCCTGGCGTGCACGACGACGACGACCACGACACTGTATTGTTCTACAGGGACAACCTACAGGATCACCATTTGTGGACGACTGGTGTCGGCGGGGGACCGCTGACCAACGGCTACGGGGGTGGTAGCCTGTTGCAGTTCGAGAGCTTGGAGAAACAATGCGAACAAACCGTGTTCCGGACAACAGCCACCGCGACGCCGTTCATGACCAACAGCGCAGAGTCTCTGAGCGCCGGTCAACGTCCGGCGGGCTTGCCGCGCCGGAACAACTGGAAACAACCCGCGACGGATGACGACTGCGGCACCACCATGGACGACGACGAAGCCGTGTCGTGCAGCACGCCGTTCTCGAGTTACGTCGGTGACGGGTCCAGCGTCAAGTCACTGAGCAAGAGCATGGAGAGTGTGCACTCGACAGCGAGTCGGAAACGATCCAACAACAACTGCATAGACGGCGTGAACGACGTGTCGCAGAGTCTGGATGAGTTGCGTCTGTGCGGCAGAGTCGACGGGCAACACGACTCGGCGGCGGCGGCGTCCGTCGGGGCAGCATGCGCTGTGGCGCAACCGGCCACCGGTATGTACAAAACGGTCGACTGTCTCATCGACCCCGCGTATTGCGAGAAAATGGACGACGACGACGAAGACGAAACGGACGGTAAAAAAACGGAAGACGTCATACAGGGGGTAGGATGTAAGCAGCAACAGCAGCAACGATCGTCCGAGAACCTGAGCGAAGATAGTGGTTTCGGGGATCAGGTGCCCCGCGGTCCTGCCACACAACAAACGTACAAACCCATCGCCGAGGACGAGAACTATTTTGAGATGTCGACGAAGAGCATCGCGACGATCGCCGCCGCCGTCGTTTCTGCCACGGCCGCGCAGTGCTCTGTCACCGCCAAAGGGAAGGGGACCGACGACGACGACGACGACGAGATGAAATCTAAATTTAGCGCAGCCTGGCACAGCTATCCCGATCTGGGCGAACGGCCGTCAGTGACCGCGGAATCTCCTACGACCGACGACGACAACCGCCGGCATCACCACCTCCACCATCATCACCACCGCGACGGTACCGCGATGGCGTCCCGTTTGCCAATGTCAAGCACGCCCAACCTGTGCGCCGACGGTTTGCTGGCGCACACCGACGGTGACTATTTGCGCTCCAAAAAGCTGCTAGATTCCACTGTATCGTTGGACAGATCGCACTCGCTAAAGCGCATACACTACGAGAGCGAGTCAGCCCTGAGTGCGGCCTCTTCGCGTGGTAGCAATCTACTGATAACCACCAGTTTCGTGAACCTGGCCACCGCGCCGACGCCTAACAAGGGCGTGCACTTTTGTCCGGTCGTGTCCGAAGTGAACTGGCGTGAGAGCTTTAGCAGCAGCAGCTGCACTGACGTTGGTGGCGGCGAAGACGACAACGGGTCGGATGAACCCCCGGAAACGGAAGACGACGAAGACTATGACCGGATTAGTGACGAAGTCGACGAAAACATTGACACGATGGTAATGAAACTGTTGACCGGTTTGCCATCGGAAACCAGGCGTCCGAGTGTGGCGGAAAAACAACAGCTGCGCGAACGGCTGGACTTCATCACGGGCGGCTCCCCACCAATGTCGCATAGGATAATTGCCGCGCCCACTAAAAATAACACCGCGGCCACCGGTTCCAACAGTCACAGTCGCAGTGTTCAACCGCGACCGATCGAAGTCGATGCGCCCGCGGTGGTCGCCATGTCAGCTAAACCGAAAACGATTGGCGACAAGCTCGGTGGATTTTTCCAGCGGTTCTCGTTGCGCAGACTTAGCGGCCGGCGAAACAAGGACAAGAAGAAACAAAAAGTGGAAGAATGCAACGCAGTGGTGACGGCACAGCCGAGTAATAACAATTGTAGGCCTGACACACCTCCACCCCCGCCACCCGTCTCGGGACGACCGTCTACTGCCGCCGCCGTATCCGACAGGGGTAAAAAACCGCCGTTACCCCCGCAACCCCCGTCAGCAGATGGGTACACAACGCGCCGGCGCCTCATGTACGATGAAAATCGCGGTAGCCGACTGCCGCCACCGCCGGCACTGCCGACGGCCGGCAGTCGCGCGTCTCTGCAATCGCGGTCGCCCGCCGCCGCCGTTGCCATGTCCCGTCCGGATCACCGGGCCGGTCTGCTCGAGACCGACTTGGACTCGAACGTGACCAGGACATCTTCGTCATCGCTCATGATGGGTGGCGGTGGTTGCAGCCCCAACAAAAAGGCTCGTAGTCTGCTCGACCTGGGCGCTTCGTCGGCAAAATTGTCTCTGGCCCCCAACGACTCGAACAGATCGTCCACCGACGGGTCTCCATCAAGCGCAACCGATTACAGGGCTAAGTCCATGGAATTTCTATTGGACAAGGAAAATCAAGCTGCTGTTCAGGTAAACAATTTATTATAGTAATTTTATAAACAACGTGTATGTAGTTAAAGATACAGTATAGATATTCGCGATTCCCCAACACACACCTAATATATTATGACAGCGAGCATATAGATGATAATATATGGTATATGTATATATTACAATGAAATTATAATAGATTGATAATTGACATTAATCTAATGTCTAGCAAACAAAACAACGATGGTTTAAATAAAAAGCGGTTTATATAGGTCAGCAGGAATAATTTGGGTGGTAGCGAATTTTGTGGGTCATTCGGCACACGTGGGGGGAGGGGCCGTTTGTCAGAGTGCAATCAATACACTCAGCGCAGCATCGTGGCTCGGTACAAACGGTTACCAGTAATTCTTTAATCTTTAAAGTCAAAATCTTAAATAACAATTGAAATATCCACTCCAATAAAAATATGTTAATACTTAATGATAAGTACTAATTGCATATAGTATTATAGTCTATTATACATATATTTGGTACTTAGTGGCGCAAATAGTGAACATCCTCCGATACTTAGCATTATTTTTATAACTTTGAAGTATATCATCAGTCATCACCCTTTAAGAGAAAGTTATTAGAAATTAATTAAGTCTGCATAAACATAGGGATTGTTAATAGTTAATACTTTTGCAAGCTCATCGTGATATGTAATATTGTTTCTATTAAATAAATAATATTTATTTAAAAAAAAAAAATTTAGACATTTTTAAAATCAACTGTCGTATTTTTTATTAAATTGCTTGTGTCAAATTTTTCTCAAATTACAATTAAGAAAATAAGTCTAGTGATTTTACATTGTTGTTGTATATCGTACTATCGTCGAACCCTTTTATACATAATGCGTGTGGCAATAATTTTTCTAAAACGCGTGTTCGAAGTCTTTCCCATTCAATGATTTTACAACAATATGATACTATGTTTCTTAAAAAGAGTAATAAACACTGGGAAATATACTTTAACGGTTTTCGATGAACCATAAAAGCGTGATAATAATTATTAATTAAATTAGCACAAAGAATATAGTAGATTCCTGGCTTCGAATACTAAACTATAGATGAACAACTTGGTCAATGGTCAATTGATAAATTGTTTACGTCTTTATTTAACTCTGAACAATTGTTCATCAAATTTTGCATTATTTATGTACTTATATCGTTTATATTATAGGTTACCTTAGATACTATAGTCCTATATTAGTGGTAGAAACATTAAACACATACTAATTAGATTTTAAAATATGTCATGAATCATGAGCGTATTTTAGTTAGGTAGGTATACACAATTGTACCTTATGATATCTAAATAATACGTCTTATAACTGATTTTATAATTTTTTCTTTTATTCAATTATCAGGATTTTTTCAATGGTTGTTTATTGATATTATATTATAATATACAAAAACCTCTATTTATATGTATATTTAAATATGTTGCACTACAACATAATATTTACATTTTTCTGAATTTGTTATTTCATAAAACTATTCAAGGCTTAGAAAATGTGTAATAGTATATAATTATTAACTATACTTAATATAATATTATGTTATACTATACTATACTAATATGGACATTTACACTGATTGAGTAATGGTCAAATTCAAATGTTACGATATAAATGTTTAGAACTACTAGAAAATGTACTCGGATTTTAACTCAATATTACGGCTAGACGTAATAGGTATACGTATTAATTATGTTTGTTTCAATATAATATTATTTATTTATCTAGTGTTGAATCCAAAGCTAGCATTACATTCATAAGACATTTTATTCATATAAACTAATTATGCATATCAGTTCTGGCATATGTAACTTTTTGTATATTTATTTGCATTGGCGCATTGCAATGAAAACGTGTATACACTAGAACAGTGAAAAACATCTGTATATGGTATTTAATTTTTATAATATTACGACATTACGCTTAGTGTACTATTTACAAAAATTCATAAAATAATTTACTTTTTTATACTCAAATAAAATTTAAAAATATATTTGGTTACTTATTACTGCGTGATTATAACTCTAAAATAGTAAAAGTATATTTTGTAAATTATTGTGTAAATGCTATGATGCTTACATGCCTAATCATAATACGTATATTGTAATAATACATATGATACATTGCACAAGTAGAATATTTATTGTTACTTAATTTATTAACTCATTCAACTGAATATATTTTAAAAAGAAGTGCCAATAAAAACTATCATGATTTATAAAAATCTATATATTCATATGAGTTTATTTTATATTGTTTCGTGTATTAATATTTTATGTTTTATTGGAGAATAGATCCATAGATAATTTTTCCTTTACAAATAAAATGAGAAATACACCTATTTCACATTGTCAGTCGATTATAATTTATACTCAATACCGCCTCCGCTCCTTGAACGCCTACTACCTACTGTCGTACTCTCAAATACCAAACTGCAGTACCCATAGGTGCGCGTGTTTTTGTTGGCAGTTACTATTATAAAATTACGGTAAAATGCATGCTATATACAATACATGTATATGCATTTCAAGTTGTGCTATAGACTATAATAATAATTATTAGAAAACTAATACAGTTTTAAAATTACAACTGAAAAATATTTGTTTTATAATTTTAGAATAAAGTTATAAAATTGAAACTAAAAATTACAAAACCGTGACATATAATGTTAATATTATTTTTTAAAAATTAGAGACTTGAGAATAAAGTGAAATTTTTACGTCATTTTCAATGGGCTGCTTTTCATTTTTGACAGAGTAAATTTAAAATAATCTATAGGTTTTTATCTACGGATAAGTCCAGACTCAAGATTCCAAGTAAATGTTTACTTTTACTTAACTTTTATGTGGGGGATCCATTGATGTTTTTCAACGTTTTACTTAAGCATAATGTCCATACAACCTCACATAGAATATCCATGCACATGTAGGCCAATCAATAATTCATAAAGTCCACCTACTGCATATTCCCCTTCTTATATTGTCAACATGCCAACATGCATTGTGTACATTATTATAATATAGTATATTTTTGTTTTTTTAGTCTCTGTTATACTGACTTCATTTAAGTATTCTAACTGTTTATTTTTAATGTCCAGGAAAAAATGATTTCTTTACGACTTGTTGTCAAATCTAGTACACACCTGCATATATGAGTATAATATATGACTGGTTAAACTAGGATGGATTTGTCTACAATCTATTTCATACTAGGTATTTGTGTATTTAACTTTATATTATACCTAATGATTTTTGGCAAGTAACAAATTAATAACTATTTAAATTTTAAACGAAACAAAACACATTTTATTATTAAAAAATATCCAAAAACAATTTTGTCTAGATACCTACCTAACAATTTTTTAAAACTATACATACGTAGTCATAATTCATTAAAAATAATAAAATATTTAATTAATCCTTTAATAAATATTGCACTAGCAAACTCCGCCAAACGATTACTTGAGACATGTAGTTTCTTTTATACGTATTCAAAATTTCAAAAATGTTCTACTTATTATTATTTATAATATACAAGTTAATAGGTACTTACCTGTGAATTAGTATATGTACTTATTTTGTTATTTGTTATATAGTGTAATAAACTAGCTATTATAGTCAACATTTCCGTATTTAATTAAAAATATTTATAACCTGAAAATGTTGAACTTTATTAACATAATTTATTATTTAATAATACACTATATTAACAACACATTCAAAATATCATTATATTTAACATTTTTTTTACTTACCATGTGTTTTTCGTAAAGTATATTTAAAACAAATTTAGTTGTACGTTTTTTGTAGTAGATCTATCTAAAAATATATTTTCTTTACCTAAAAAATATTCGTTTGAAAAGTAAGTTTAAAATAAGTACCTGTCTTAAAATCATCTCTTAATAATCTTGAATAGTTTAATGTCGACAAACATATAATTTGTATAGTATTGTATATTATGCCATATGCTCGTATCTTAGTCATATGTAGGTAATTAAGTAAATGATATGACCCACATGGTTCTCATATAAACTGACACATTACACTACTATAAAGTTTAGTTTGATGAATCATCTATAAATAATCAAACTACAACCCTTAGCACAATTTTCCATGAATTACTGATATAATTGACTTCACTATAGCTGTGTTATAGATATACGGTTTTGAAATAAAAGTTCACCTTGTAATCCCCTTCCCTTCTCCACTATTCACCACGCTGTTTGACAATGTCGTGTGTGTCAGCTAAAACTAGGGCTCATCGTGACAGGTGGGCGGTACCACTATAGTTTGTTACTTAGAGATAACTATGTACAGAGTGATTGCATACAATTTGTTCTAATTTCCCACCATATTAATCTGTATGCTTATTGTTATTTTTTGTTGTTGCTTTTTAACTATACCCAATTATATTACTTAAATATTATTGTTATTTTGTGTGTATTCCATATTATATTATTACATACTTCATCTAGTTTGTACAGTTATGCGATTATTCGTCAGACTATAGACTCTATTCGAATGATAGAATATCCTATTGTCACATACCCACGTGAGTAATTATGTAAATGACGAATTATTTATCTATTGATAATATTTATATTTGAGTTTTAAATGAATTAATTTAATTTTAATATTATAATATTCTCCATGGTATTATTAGGTACTGAAGATTTTAAAATTCTGTTAAAATTTGTAATTTTGTATTATTTTGTCTCTAATATTATCTGTTGTTTATTTAAAAAAAGTGAAATTTTAAACTTTATTTGAAAATTATATCTAACGTTTCATAAGATTCTTAATTTATTAATACATACATAACTACATAAGTATAAGGAAATTAACTATTCGTGATCTAAATTTTGGAAGGTTCGATGCATGTTATAATAAGCAATGTATTAAAAAATATATAATAACAGTAACTAAATAAAACAAGTAAATTATTAAGTACTTATACAAATAATAATTTACTTTCACGTTTTATCATAATATTTTGTATCAGAATAGCGCTGTAGAGTCGTGATAAAATATGGCTCACGCTATAATATTTAAAGACAAAAGCCGAGTAGGCGGAGTCGGTTTGATTACTGTCAAACGTCAAGCCCTTCCGTGTATTGTTTTAAAGTCTCTTTATAGAACTGCAGTCTGCTAAAGCCAGCCTATACATGGTCTTTGCTGCACAGGAAAAATATGAACTACCCACATTTCAAGTAATATCTTCTTACTCCTATGGACTTTTATCAAATTAAACAGCCGTGCTATCTGTACCGCTGTAAGATAAAAAATCTCGAGGTATTTTAAATGTATACTATATTTGTTGTGTTTATTAAAACACTTTCGTAGGTTGCAAATAGTCATTATCATAATTTATTTTTTTGTATGCACCGTATATTTTTTATCCGTAGCTCACTTTTAAAGTTTTATATTGCATTATATTACATATTTAAATATTTCAACAGTTAATATTAATTAACGGCTTATTTTGGAATTAAAAACATTTTATATTATTTCAAATTAAATTATAAAAATAAACTAAATTATTTCTAAAGAACGTCGTTGGTCTATATAATATTATAAATTAGATTCTCAGCGGAGCGATGAATGTATTGATTTTACAATAATGTGCGTGTTTTTATTTTTGTGTCTTTTCTAGTAGAAAAATTCTTCAATCATTAACTTTTAGGGAGGTTTCTGGTAGCAAAATGGATATAGTTTATACTTTGGTAGATAAAAAGTAAAAATTTCTCAGTACCTACTTTTTAAAATATAATCAGACAATTAAAAAAATACAAACATTTGTTAAAATTGTAATATTATTATTAAAATAGTTATTTTGTGATCATGGTTACCAAAAAGTTAGACCGTCTCCTCGGAGAAAGATTTTTTGTATACTATACAGGTATATCATTGAATTAAAATTTAACACATCCATTATACAGAGACCCAATCAATAACGATCTACACTCAACACCTACAACTGCACAGCCTTCTGCAGAGCAGTTATACCTACTTGCCCACTTTTTAATTTTTATTATTGCTTGATTGGATTTCAAATGTAATGGTATTTTAATTTATTTTTGGTTTTATTAATAGACTATTTGCGTTTCAATTTTTATTTCATTTTTGCGTGTTACGTTTAAATGTTTTCTGAAGTACTCCTTACTATGTTATACAGATATATGTATATATATAAAAGGTGACCTACTTATTCGATGAGGTTGTCTACTTTATTAATTGTTATACGATCGAAATTGATTCAACCTATTCGACATTCTTGTGCATACCTATTATGCTTGATAAGGATTATAAAGGGAAAAGTTTTCAATCAGATTCCGGTATTTTGATTTTATGATTTTAATATATTTTTTTTATACATCCATATATATATAACCTAACAATAATCAATATTACCAAAACACTAAATTTTAGAAATATTAATTTAATAAATGCTTTGTACTAAAGTTAACTAATCGTATACGTCGAACCTACTTATTTACGTTTAGTTTAATATTATAGGAATACAAATTATAGGCAATACAATTTTTAAATATTAATTATTTTTTACTTCATTTTCTACACTTGTTTCTTTAAAATAATAAATATATAGTAAATGGTAAATAATAATGATATATAATATAACATATTTTATTACGCATCTAGTTAGTTGTTTGATGATAAAGTAGGTACCTATACTTATTATTATTTCTTCTGCTTATAATATTTAAGTATCTAGTTTTAAGTTATGCAAACACTATAGCGTCCATCATATTATGACATCATTATGGTAAACGAAGGGTCATACTGTCAAATAATATCTGGTCAGGGACATTGCGCAGGCTTTATAAAGTTATAAAAGATTTAAATATGGAATCGGTCGGTACTTACGAAGTCACCTTTTCTCTCGTCCCCGTTAACCTATAAACTCAATAGTGTTTGATACATTTTATCAAAAAAAATTTAATTTGAGATTATGATAAATAAATAAATGTATTTCACGACTGATATTAATTGTTAAATAAAAATATTTATTAAAAAAAAATACCAAATTCTTTAATATGCCTGTCACATTCTTCAAAAATATATATGTTTAAAATAACTTTAATTATAATATGCAATGTAATGCCATTAATATGTGAGAAGAGGCTCCCATTAAAACACATTCCAAAACATAGTATTTTAAATAATCTCGTGGTGTTTATGTTGAACAGATGAAACATGAATCCGAAATACGTCCGTGATAAAAATAGTTTGAGAGTTGTGACCATTTTAGTAAGTAGGAAACAGTATTATGAAAAAACTACTCTATTATGTATTTACTATTTATATACATTTGTCAGTTTGAACACTTACAAGAAGCTTAGAATAGTTTATAAATCAACCAATAAAATATGTGGTACATGTTAATAAAATATATAATAAGTACATACCTGGGTGTATGATAATGGCATAATGCCGATAGTATATTGAAACTTGGAAGTCATGTTAAATGTTAATACACGATTAATACAACAATACATCATTAAATAAATTTCATAGTATAGCACTTATAATTATTATTTGAACTAAATATTAATAATTAAAGTATGGTGTCCGCTAAAAAATTGTTTAAATATGTTAGTAAGAAAATCTAATTGTAATAGATACTATTGTTGGTTCTATTATAAACTTTTATTAATCCAAATTCACAAAATAGAATATTTAAAATGAGAATCCCTTATTTTTACTTCATGTGTTATGTATCTAAGTTCGAACGAGTAGTTTCTGAGTTATTATAATGTGTAAGTATACTAAAGAGTAAAGAGTTAAGATAACAATCCTTGAGAGGACGCCATACTTGCATGTGCTTCCACCGTCTTACAAGTGTACGACATACCAAAAACGGTTTTTCGCGGGAAAACTAATACTCCCTTTGTATTTATATAAATAAATAACAATACATTTATTGTACATAAATACAATTAAAGTTATCAGTTTGAGAACATTAGGTTTTTTTTTTTCATTTAATTATTAAAAATGATTGGTTAGTGCCACGAATTAAGATATGCCTTATATATATATCGTAATATAGATATATCTTAATTCGTGGTTAGTGCTATCAAAAAAATAAAAACGCCACGACACAGATACAATTCTTCCCTATGTGTTGTGGAATTTTGATTGGTAATTCTACCTACTATGAATACAGAGGGATCCCGCGCAAAACAGTTTTTGCTATGTTATATATTTTGTAAGACAGAGACAACACAATATGCGGGTGTACCGTCCTCTTAAGAATGGTTTTACAAAAATATAAAACAGATGTACCTACTATTGAATTTATTATTTATTATTTTTGGACAATTTTTACTACCTATTTAAAAATGTTGGTAGATTACCTAATATTAATTACTATAATAATAAAATTGTGATACCTATGTGTTCCAAACCTATTATTCTTAGTACATCATGTTTGGGCGATTGTAAACTCCGCCTGTTAGATAAAAAGGTAATGAAAAGGTCTAATGTAAACTCTGCCAGTTTTATTTTCTTACCTGTAATGGGTATATGGAAACTCCTCCAGTATTAAGGCCTTCCTTTTATAAATCTAAATGATACTTCTCTACTAAGTAAACTCAAAAATTCAAAATGAAAAAAAAATTATTGTGTTAGAGAAAGCTATAAATACTAAATAGTTATAATAATGGATTTATACTAGACTTAATGGTTTGAATATCTACAAATTATATCTCATAATTTTAGTTCACAAAAAAATTTAAATATTATAACATATTAATTTTTTGATTATTAGTTATTAGTTATTACAATTTATTGTTTATCGTTATTTTTTAACATAATAATACTGGCCATTGCAATTTGTATGATTTGTTCGAACAATTATTATTTATTTTTTCAATATTTATATTTTTTGGCATATACTTATTTAATAAGGATAATTATTATTATAAAATTATGATTTTTTGTTTAATAATAATCTGTTTATTATATTTATATTAATTCTATAGTGTATACTGTTATTTGATTTTTTTCACTGGCGGAGTTTATATGAACTCAATTTCACCTGACTTTGTCACTGGCGGAGTTTACACTAAAAAAAGGTTCTCGTGGCGGAGTTACGTGATATCTTGTTTGACAACTCAAAAACTACTCGGTCAAATTTTAATTTAGATACACAAACATTTTCAAAAATTATCTGCTGAATAATTTAAAGTGAAAAAGAGGATTCCCGTTGAAAAACAGAAGTTTTTATCACCATAGGAAACTCTTTAAATGATACTAAAAGTTTCAAAATTATTAGTTTGGTCTTAAACTATGTTCGCACACCCGCTATATGTTCAATAAGGGGAAGTGGGCTTGAGTTTTTAAAATATCAAATATCAAAGTCTGTAATTCCGATAAATATCCAGCCCCTCCCTAAAAAATGTCCCTAGTTACGCCTATAATAATAATCCATTTTACTATGTTGTTTTTAAAAATAGAATGAATTGACCTATTGATCTAAACCATGCAATTTATAATTGTACATTTTAAAATGATTATAGCTTGCTTCAAAATTAAAATATCAATAAAGGTCTTCGAGATACTCTAGATAATAATCTTTGAATATGTTTGTTGTACAGTTTTAAATTGCTCATAACTTGTTACGTAATAAAAATATCATTAAAATCCTACGAGAAGCCCAAAGCTTGCCTTCAAATTTTATAATATGTTAATTCATATTAATTTAAAGAAATAACAGAGTAAATTGGATTATTGTGAACGTAACATTTGCTATAATTGCACGTTTGTAAGACGGAGACAACACTTACACCTAAGGATGTGGCGTCCTGTTAAGAAAAGTCCGTCCGATATTAGTTTTTTATTGTAATTTATAAATCTATTTAAAGACTTTATAAAAGTGTATTCAATTTACTTTATATTTTAGTTGAAATGTTCGAAATTATTACGTGTGTGTATATAAGTATATTATATGTGCTTGGTAGGTTTATACATTTAAAAGATGTATTGTTTTCTACAGTTTCTATACAATTATCAAGAACTGTGAATTAAGTATAATTATAGCCTTAATCATAATATGTATTATTTAATAAACAATAAATATCTGAGTATCTTGATTTAGTTTAGTGGCCTTACAAAAGTATTAAGAGAAAATATCGGTTGAATTTTGTAAGAAAGGGGGTAGCAAAGGAAAAAGGGTCTCAACTTTTTATTCTTAACATTTGGAAGTAGGGACCTAACTAACCTAACCATGTTGTGTTTCTTTGGGATAGTAAATATTAGGCCACCTCACCCACACCCACACAGTGATGTGACTAAATGTTTGAATAGTAGTAGATTTAATAAATAATAATTCTATCTTGCTACAAAATAAATATTATTGTATAGAAATTCTGTAATTTATATTATACTAACGGATCCCGCGCACTTCTTTGCCCGTAAAAAATTACAACTTTCAAAAACCATGATTGTTCAACTCCTTTTGGGTGCAATTCAGCCTCCCTGGTAGGCAATCTGACTACGTCGGATCGCGGACAATGTGCGACGCATATCATTATATCCAGTAGGCAATGTGAAAAAAATCGATTTAATCCATGCTTGCACCTAATCTGCCCGATTGCCTCAATAGCAACTAATAAAGTACTAATTTCTACCAATATTTCTCTTAGATAACCAATAGCAACTGTTTATAAACAAACATTTCCACCATAAATCTCAAAATCTCCGTCTGAGCACCTCCCCGGCTTGTACCTACCGGGTCCAATTATAAATCTAAATCATCCCAAAAACCATTCAAACACACACAAAAAGTTTCATCATAATCGATCCATCCTTTAAGGAATACATAAAGGACACGCAGCAAACATTCATTTTTATATATATAGATTAGTTAATATATTAGTGTTATATATTATTATGTACATTATCCGATCTAATTCTTATCATTTTTCAATAAACAACTTTTCGTTAAAGGTTCCTATCTTAGTTCATAAATCATGATTAAAACCATTAGTAGGTACATAACTATAATACAATGTGCAATGTACATAATATATATTGTCTAAAAATAGTATTAAATAGTATTGTAACTGACCTTTGGTGAGGTAGGTAATTAGGTAATTGGTATAGGTCCCGATAACAAGTGAAATCCGACATTATTACTTATTAGGGAATAACGGTCATTGCATTTTTAGACGTTGCACACGGCTGAAGTTCAAAATCATTGAATTTGTAAAAACAACAGTTTTATTTACATTAATTTCTTCGAGTAGTTTTATTTTGTTCGGCGTCATTCTTTTAATATAATTTTCAAAGTTTCTATAAAATATAACATGGACAAAATTGGAAAATGGATGGACGAAGACGAATACTTGTTCACGAAATCTATGCATGCTTATATCGAGAGTCGTATAATTTGGGACCTTAAACGATTACCAATATCTGTGTTTCGTATGAAAAAGAATCGTTATGAAAATCGAAACTACCGTTATAGTGTCAGTGCCTCAGTTGTTTCGTTTGCAATTTCTTATTAATTCCTGCTAATTTTCAACTAATAAAAATGCCTGTTTTTTGTTTTTATTTTTAGGCTCCAGAAAACGAACTTCGTAAGGTAAATGTAAACAGTGGAGAACGGATACTCTCTGAACATGAGTTGCGCATTCAGCGTTCTTTGCAAAGACTTAATCTTCCTGAATGGTACAAGACGTGCAATGTACCGGCTCAAGGATTCATTTTGAAGAGACACAGTGATGCTGGTTATACGACCAGTATGTCTAGCCTATCGTCAAACCAATCACAGTCACCAAAAATGTATTCTAATTACAGTAAGCAGTATTTAAAACAAAATATATAAAAGATTGCAATATTGTTTTCTGTATAAAATTTAAATGTATTGTTGTTTCAGATAATACTCTGCTTAGCCCCCAAACACATGCTGCAACTAAGAATTTTTCACGTTGGAGTACTAGCCGCTTAAATGGATCAAATTCAAATAGTACATCTCCTTGTAGTTCCACGCGATCATCGTTTAACTATCGTCAACCATATTTGGGTTGGAGATCTCAGGAAAAATTGTCCAAACCTAGAACACCAGCCGAACGACTTGCTGCTGGATTACTTGCTCAACAACAACATGAACCGGTAATTTTTATGACCAAACGTTACAACCATTTTTTATTTTTTCCATAATTATAAATCTGAGTAAGTCACCAGTGTGTTAATAATACATTTGCTTGTATTAAATAGTAAACAGATGATGCTCGATAATGAGTAGTAAAGTAGTGACATTAAATGCAAACAACAATAACTCAAAACATTTTCAAACAGAACTAATATTTAAAAATTCTATAGAATATAGATCATTAAATAGTCAAATAGGTACTATCCTTATTCTACAACTTAAGATTTCAATACATGTAATATTTTATTGAAGGGGAAAATCAATGTGGAACACCCTAACTATGAATATTTTAAATACATTAATTTATTAGTCGAAAACTTACAAAAATCCAATATTTATATTTTGAATAGTTTTATATAGTTGTCAATTCTATATTAGATTAATATTTATCTGTTTTAAAGACTTGTCAAACAAGCTTATCTGAAGTACAATCATCAATTAAAGAAGTGACATCAGCTATAGCCAACTATGTATCATCATCAACACCGGATGGAAGTAAAGAAAGGTTGAATACTGATCAGGATACACCATCTAGGTAAAAATTAGTTACACAACATTGTAAAAATATAATAAATTGAATCTATTTTGAATTTGGTTCTTTTTAGATGCCCGTCTTTCAAAGGTAGCACAGGTCGATTATGTTGGCTGGAAAGTTCATTTGTTGGCAACAAGCGTCCCAGTTTAACAAGAGATACACCGCCATCAGAATTAAGCACACCACCGTCACATCGAAAGGCTACGCCTATCAGACAAACTCAAAACAATGGCAGTTGGGTCAATGGTGAGTGTGAATATACGTAGACAAGGCTTGCTGCCACGTACAAAATATTGGACACTGCCTGCTGTGTAGAAGCCGATAATATGCTTATCAAAACAATATCATATGATATAGCACTTGAACAGCTTTTGTTGGACTACCTTTAGATTTTATTTATTTATTTTGTAATTTGTTTTCGTTTTAGTATAAGCGAATTAGTTGTTAATTATGTTTTATTTTTTTTATGTATGTTGCACTCAAAGCAAAATTTAAACGTTGTAGATTATTTTTTTTATGATTATTATTAATTATGAATAAGCTAAAAACGTAGAGCATGATAAAATCAATGAATATTTTTTGTATGTTTAAATCTTTTTGGTGTTAATTAATTGAATTCAATTGTTGATGCTATTAAAAAAATAGTAATATTTAATTAAAAAGAAAATTCACTAGAACATTTCAATACATTTTTTTATGTAAATATTTCTTTAAACAAGAAATTATTTGTTACTTGATTATAAAACCAATTGATTTATAATGAACTGAGACATAAATAAAAAATAAACAAGTAAAGTATACAATATTAATAAACCCATACATTGTATACAAATTTTGTTAAATATTGACAAGTCTTATTAGTTATTATTTAAAGTTAATTTATATGTTTGTATGTTTGTTTTTTAGTGTAATATTAATGTTGAGCTAAAAATATTAAGGAATTGCAAAAAATATTTATTTTACATCTATGAACAATAACTGTAATTAATTTAATATGAATATATGGTGCTAGATAAATTGTAATATTTTATCAAACCATTTTTGGAAGCCACTGTTCTGATATCTATTTTCAAATTACCTGACATGATAATGTATACATTATACTTAACAATAACAGTCGTATGCATATCTTCTTAAAAAATATTTTTTAAGTGTGTATGCAGTACTTCTGCGTCTTAAGTTTCAATAATATGATGCATACATTTGCTTTAGTAATTCTTTAACTTGAATAGGCTTTTAAATGTATTATATTGTGTCATCAAAACCTAACATTACATTTCTTTTCATAAATCATAGCTCACACCTATTACATTTGTTCATGATGTTTATTCATAATTTATTATTTAATAATAAAAAAAAATTTAGATAAGATACTATAATAATATAAAGATTGCTTTTTTATCAGTCTCATATATTCCCTCGGTGCTGCAAACTATCATCATTTCAATTGAATTTAAAAACATTGTTGTAGGTATACAAATATTTATTTATCATACATTTTTAATTGTATTTGTTTTACAAAATTGATTATTATATAATTATTTATAAATTATGTTCTATATAATAATTAAATATATGTTGCTTTTTAATGTTACTGGTTAAATGTATTGTATTACATTATTATTATATACATATTTTATGGTTTAATAATATGCTAATTTTAGTGTAGTCATACGAACTTCAAACATGATGATATAATCATTTTCTTACCAGTGAACTCTATATTTTGTAACTCAAACTTCAAAGTTAAGTTTCAACACACAAATATTTGGCTTTTTATAAAGTAAGGTTAATATACCATGAATTTATTGAATTTTTTATTATTAATTGAATTTTACCTTTACTAATAACAGTAATAAGTAATAACTATCATTCATATTTTAATGTATCTATATTATCAACATTTATATAAATGTACATTGTGCATCAACATTTTTTACATACTATTATGGAAGATATTAATAAATAATTTTTAAGTAATCCTACTTCAACCTTATATATTATAATTATATTATTACAATTTATAATTTTTACACTTGAATGCTTTGGTAAAATTACCAAATCTTATAACTAGAATATGACATTTTGGATATAACTCAATTAAATATTGATTTGTTTTCAAATAATTTATCCCCTCTAGCTCTTTAACTAATAATTACTGTAGTTTTTAAGATATTCAAAATTTACACTAAATTAAATTTTTAAATTTTGGTTTTTGCGTTGCTAGTAAAACTATGTAATATAATAAACAAAATAGTTTTATTTATTCTACCCAATAAATATTTTGTTGACTAAATACACAAAATCTGTAACTATGTTTTGTAATTACATTATAATATAGGTAATATAATATTGCAAATTATTTTATTATATGTATTTTTTTTATTTATATATATATATTGCATTATTATATTTAATACTAAAATACAGTGAATGTAAGCCGCGCCTGTCTCCCCCCCAGAAAAAAAAAATTAATAACTAAGACAATAATAAATGGTGTATTCTGTTTAAAATTTTAAATGTTTAAAAATAAATTGCTTACACAAAGCTAAATTAGTTTTTTCTATTGTTTCATATCGTTAATTTATAATATTTCCTAAATTGTGATTAAGATGCGAGACAACCAATTTGTTGATTGCGCATTTTGCCATTCCATTTTTGTATTCTATAGTGCCATTTTGTGCATGTGTTTTCTCAACGCGATTATTATTATTTCACTGCGTCGTATGCATTATATTATATTGTTTTCAACCTGCTGTAAAATATTGAGCTTTATCATCTCGTTCATGAAATTAATGTTGACTATTATTAATATTATATTGAGAAAGTTTTTTTTTTTTATTTCTTTTGCGATTGTTGAGAATTCACTTTTCGGCACGAATAATTACAGATCGGCCGAGTCCCGGTTCGACGACCATGGACGACGTCCTAAACTCGTTGTTAGGGTTGCAGTTCCAAGGGACGACCGCTAATAACGCTAGGTATCACCACCACCTACCCCACCAACAGCATCGCAGTAGCGATGCCCACGAAAGCAGCGGTGGGGACCTTAGACGAAGGCCCTACGCTGCTTCAGGTACGGCCAACGTGTAAGTGTGATAAAAAATGCGTTTGTATAGAAATCGCGACAACGACAAAATCAAAATAATATAATATATAATTTGCTCCCCCCTCCCATCCCCACCATATAGTTTTTATTTATTTTTCAACCGTAGTTGCCGTGTGAACGTTTTATGTATGTAGTATAATATATTACAGTAGACGCGTACCTACCTATACCTATTTATACCTTTAATTCGTACAATACAAATATTATATCATTACGTCGTTTATATAGATGCATTATAATATTATAGTTACATAGTTTGTAGTCGTGTTTGTTTGCTATATTATATATTGTATTGTTTTAGAAACTGTTTTGAAAAAAAAAACTAGAGATGGGTTGAACTTGAGTTTTTTAAAAACTTTTTGAATCCAAACTTAATCTTAATTTGTTTGAACTGTTCGACATTTCGAAACTATCGAACTTTTAAAAATTAACCATGAAAAATATAATAGAAGTAAAACGGTTTTTACACAAAACCAAAAATGCATTGAATCTGCCGTCAAACTCGGTTTTTTACATTAAACTTCAATCGATCTGGAATATCTCAAACTCCGAGGTGTTCGCGAAAAAGTTCGAGAACCCATCCCTGAGTCAATAAAAACAAACAACAATATATTATATCTTTAGAGTGGAGCTCGTCATTAATCGAACTTATGTTGAATCGCGTGCGTGCGATGCGTACAGTTTCAGGTAACGCTTCGGCGGCTGTGGCACATGCGGCAGCAGCAACGCCCCCAAAAAAGCAACATCAAGCGGGTCCTCTGCCGGGCGGTTCTGCCGGATCGATCCGTTGCCGGTACTCGGAATGTCAACTGTCGGCCACCGTTTCCGAGGCCCGGCGCACGTACAAGATGTGCCACAACTGCAATCACATGTACTGCTCGAGGCGCTGCAGGCGCGCGCACTGGCAGAACCACCGGAAAACGTGCCTGAACCGGCGCACGGCCGTACTGTGCCCGTCCATCGTGGACGCGATCAGGGCGAACGACCGGTGCGTCGAGCGGCTGTCGACGATCGCCCGGCGCGGTTACCTGACGCACGGCCGCGGGGCGGTCAAGTGCTATTTTTCGGGCGTCGAACTGGCCGACAAGTTCGTGCGGGGCGGCGGCAGCGACATGCAGTGCGAACCGGTGTACGCCAAGTGGACCGACATCGACCCGGAGCTGGACGCACTCGGACAGCTGTGCAAGACGTACAACCCGGACACGCGGTACGTGCTGCACGTGTCTGTGTGCGTGTTGAGCGAGGTGCCCGGCCCGGGACCGGTGCAGTGGGAGCGGCACGTGGTGTACAAGTGCGTCAAGATGCACCTGGACAAGAGTCTGCGCGCCGCTGCCCCCGCGCAATCTGCGGCCGCCGAAGCCTCTGAACCGGCCGCGGACGACGGTGGCGGCGGCGGCCCGGACACCCTAATACTGACCTCGTTGCCGGGACGTGACCGGCGGGACGTGCGCACCTCCCGCCGCGTGTGCTTCGTCAACGTGCAGCGGCACCTCCGGCAGAGGGGCGTCGAGCTCCGGCACCAGTTCCCGGACGTGCACCGGAAGTTGTGCGAGTACGTAGACGGTGGCCCGGACGTAACGTTCACGCCGGTCACGGTGTACCCGCGGGACAGGGCGTCCGGCAAGACGTTCATGTGCATCATCATGCCGGACACGGAGCCCGAGAAGCTGAGTCTGTTGCCCGGGGACAGCGCCAGGGTGCAGACCATCGACGTTGGTCAAGAGTCCGCCGCTGCCACTGATCCGCAGTAATCGTCCACCGCCGTTCGATTTACACGGTTGCTGCAGGGGGAGGGGGTGTGCCTGCGCGTCGCGTTCCCTCTCACGTATACTTGCGGTGCACTCGTTTACCCGTAACCGCCCTCAGACGTTCACATCGTCGTCGGGGGGTGCAGGTGATTCGGATCGATTCGGGCAATTAGTATAGATAACCCATATAATATTATGATTTTGCGATTATGTTCGACTTTTAAAATATTTACACGTATATTATTACTGCAACGGGTTGTGCGTATTACTAGCTGTCACCGCAGGTTGTTGGGTATGTAACTATATCGATGATCAAAAGTTTTATTCGAAAATTTTCATCGCGCCGCAGTATAATGGTATTAAAAAAAAAATAATTAGAAAGGAGAATGTTAATACCCAATATATACCTACGTGGCTACGAATAGTTATTGGCCGGGACAAACGTGGCGTTAAGACACTACATATTATTATAATTGTCCTAATTTAACAATCGATAATTTATTAGGATATCTACAATATAGGTACCTATGATATGCATATTATGTATTATTATTATTTATAATATTTGCCTTTATTTACTAGTTATTTTATCAATCATGTTATTCGTTGTTTTAATATTATTACTATTATTGTTATTACATTTATACATACAATATTATACATACCTATTGGCTATTACCTACCTACACTCGAATGTATTAATTTAATAATATTACATTACGATTGCGTTGCGCGTCAGAGATCTTGCGTATGACTCTATAGTGTCGAAACTGTTCAAAATAAATCCAAATATCAATTAATAATGTGAATAATATTTTACTTGGATTTTGAATTCCTACTTTATAATACATTTAACACATAATATTATAATGTAGGGCGTAGGCATAGGCGATTTAGTAGAAGTTTAGGGCTGGTGGTGAGAGGGGGATGGGGTTAAATGTTCAAAAATAAAACTCATATTTAGATAGGCAAACTAAGCTGTACGCATAACAATACTGCTCCCATATCAACGTTTTAAATATTTTTATACTTTTTATCAAAAATAATACCTATTTACTCGGTGCGTTGGCTGCAATCAGTCAGTAAGTAACGGTCGCTGCCACTAGATCCCGGATGGGTGACCACCCGGGTTCGTAGTGCGTAGTGCAAAAACCTTGCCACACACACATACACGTGTTGATAACCGTATTAATACCGTTCCAACCTTACCAACCTTACAGGTTACTGACCTCAGTCGTCGAAGCTTTAATCCAATTAAAAAAAATGACTTATAGAGTAATAATAATAGCTAGGTGATGAAGCATTGATTTATAGTATATCTAAGCAACGATGGAAGTATGGCACTGATGGGCATCTACAGTATTAGTGTACGGTGTGTCTATTATCTGTATGGGGCCCTCTTTCTAGAGCATCATAAAATGGATACATAAAAAAGACGGACTGACTTCACACCATGGGCCTTAGATAGAATAATATTGGTGAATCGTGGATGTATTGCATTTTAAAGAACCGATAAATAATTTCCTCATTGAAACGATCAACAAATATATTCATGACTATTGTGTCTAAGTTGAATGATTTGCCCAAACGGTATACGCCCCAGTGCTGTGCATGGCATGCACCAATTATTTTTGCGGAACGTCTGCAATAGTAATGACTAATGATCAAAAAAATGTGAACTCAAGTTAATTTGTGTTGAATATGTATATTTAACTTGACATTTTTTATTTACGGAATGAGTTGATTCAGTATAACCAGACTATTACGAACGGGGGTAAAGTGGGGGGGGGCTCACTACTCAGTCCCCCTCCGGGCCCTACCTTTGACGCAGTTAAAAAGCGTCTCCTTTAAAAAATTAGGATTGAAATTATTCAGGGTTAAAAGTGTGATGAGTATATGTTCACACAATCACTGTTTATCATAGGCGCGATAGGCTTAGCCCCCCTAAGTTTTTAAATATATTCATTCTTAAATTCCATCTATTAAAACAATTATGAGGGTCTGTACTGATTTTATAAATTTAGCCCCCCCAAATCAGTTGTCCAAATTGCGCCTATGCTGTTTATACATTACGTATAATATACATTTGACCATTGGACGTTACTCATAAAATTATGTATGACACGGTTAAAACTATATGGAGAACAGTCCACCCCCCCCCCCCTGTAATTTTTTCTCACTTTAAGGCCTGATTACGAAGTAATGTCGCTGGTAATTGACACACATCTATACATCATATATATTTATATAGTTCAGTGGCGCTGGTGGTTCACGTTACAAATTTATACCTACACAAACAATAGTTCAAAAGATTTGGTACCGTTTCTTCAATAACGCTATATATATAGTATTAATAGTTATTACGTCGTCGACTGGCACACGAAAACGTGTCGCGTATTTTATATTGTTTTTAGGTAGGTTCTACAGGTTGTATGATGTACCTGGACGTGGTACGTCATCACTTATAATAATAATATTACATTATTACCCATTAATCAACAGTTTATACAGGTCTCAACGCAAAGATGAAAGATTGTACGCATTGTTCACGATGTTAATAACATTACGCAATGTTTATTGTTCAATGGCGTTCGTAATGCAACGCAATAAATTGCATCAGTCAATGTATTATTTTATGAAATTTGTGTACACTCGTTAATTTATTTCCGACATCTCCGTACACGGTACACCTGTGTGTTTATCTGCAGTGTATGTGTTACGGGAAACAGTTTTCCAGCAGTGGGGGGGGGGTCAATGTTCAAACCCCCGATGGAGCGATTGACTCTTGACAAATATATTATATTATATACTTCTCAGTTTTAGATCAGACAATTTGCTATTTTTTTTTCAAACACCCCTCCCCCCAATCGTTCAAAATTCCTGACCATGTCTCTGATGACAAATGTGATACCAATATCCCATGAGCGTGGACAATTGTCCGCTGACATTTCAGTATAATATACTATATTATAGTGATGGTGGCAGTGACATCGTTTTCCCTCCCTGTTTTAAGCTCTAATTCATTTAATTTTCCAATTATTTGCCTAATATTAAAGAAAAACATTTTCGTGACTATTGTTATCCAATATATACCGGAAAGTGAAGGGGGGGGGGGCTACACAAATATACAAGAGGCCTTGCCCGCACCCAGTTACGACTACTTGACGTAATTGCCCGTAACATTTATACATGGTATTATGGTAATATTGTATTATTGTCATATAGTAATATAGGTACTGTACTATATTATTTTATTTATATATATTGTGCAAAACATTTAGAATATTATAATTTAGTTTTGTTTTAACTTGTAACCTTTATAGACTGTACCTAAATACCTAATCGATATATTGTCTCCGATTCGTACAGTTTAATATTTATATTACGATATATTATATCTACGCGACTACGCGATGAAGTGTTTGGCAGATTCAAAGTTTAATAACGTTGAGTGGTGTTTATTTTTTTATTTTATTGTTATTATTATAACGTGCAGTAGTAGTTATATTATTATATATTATCTACACTGTAAAAACTAAAAACCATATTAAACTATGTTGAATTTGAATTTTTATAATATACATTAAATAACATAATAGTATGATACCTACCTATCGATATATTATTGATAATATTGCTCGTTCAAAAATAGCGTGTTGTTAAAAAAATTATTTTATATTACCAGCTAATATGTAATTATTAATTTATTAATTATTATACATTATTATTTATTATTTCATATGGTTGACATTTTATTTTTATTTCATTGAAAATTGAAATTCTAACAATTATTACTATTACAATTATGAATTTTCTATGATATTATTAAGTTATTACCATAGACTTATAACCTAGTTTAATGTGGATAACTAGTTTCTCGTGGTTAATACTTCTTTAGCTTTTTGATTTTGGGCTTTAGCTACTATATAATATAATATAATAAAACATTGGGCTTGTAATCAAAATGAAAATTTTCTATTTTAATTTTAGTTTTACTTACCTATCGATATTTGTTTTTTCTGACTTAAATTTAAAATAATAAACCTATTGTTTTTGTAACTGTATAATTTTTATAATGTTACATAATATTAATTTAATTGTTTTATGATTTGCGTAGTTAGATTTTTAATATAATATCCCTCTTTTTCGATTTAAAATACCTATCGATTTTACATTTCTACAATTTAAATTTTGACAAACGAGACTAGAGAAGTCATATAAACTTAATCAAAGCGCCTTTGATATGCTCAAAGTCAAAAATCAGAAAATATTTATTGCAAATTCAAAAATACAGTGTGGAAGGAGACATTTATGGGGAGAACCCAATTGAGGCGATTTTTAAAGGTGGATTCCAGTGTTTTACAAACTACAACAGGTCGGTAGACTGTGGACATTTTTTTTCGGCTTGGGTATGGGAATGATATAAAAACATACCTAGAAACATGAGCCACAGAACATTGAGGATATACAGAATATAGATAAGATATAGAGAAGTATTACCAGAGGCTAGAGTATAAATAGTACCAATATAAAACATTCAATAAATCAATAAAAAAAATACAGTATTATTATTTATTACATTATTACATTAACAACAATTATTTTCCTATTCAGTCTGTTATTACCCACTTAATCATTGTCAAATAGACAATCAACAAGGAGTTAATTCTGTATTGAACGTAACAGAAAATTGTTATTAGTGACAAAAAATGATAATTAAAATAAACCTAATTAATAATTACCTTACATATTATATTAAAGAGAACTTGAGTAATTAAATCACACGGAAAAAATAAAATGAATGTAGCCAAAAAATTGGACAACCATTACTTGATAGTTGTTAATAACATCAAAAATTAATTTTTTATTAATGATGAATAGATAAAATAATAAATCTGCTGTAAAACTTAATTTTAAAACTTTATAAACTTGATTCCTAATTTAATCCTTACACTGTTATTTGTATTTTTACAAAATATGTCTATACAATTGAAAATATATTTTAAGCAGATTTAAGAATCTACTAAAGATTTACTTTAAAAATATGAACTATTTTGTGATCAAATCACATTTTAATTGTCGTTCATTATGAATAAAATTACATATATGATAACAACAAAAAATGAAAATTATATAACACCTATTGTTTTAAAAATTATTTATAATATTAAATAATTTTCAATTGTACAGTTTAATTATGTAGCTGGTGAAGCTGAGCCGGATCTAGAACCTGATCTACTCCTGAAAATAAAAAAATTATTGTTACACAATCAGTAAATTAAATATGTTTTTATGTTTTTCAACATACTACTATAAAGTTACACAATCCAGATTTTAAATAGGGAATAAAAGTTATTTAAAAAGTATTTTAACATTCAGTAAAAGAAATACAGCTTTTTAAGTTTTATAAACTAATTAAAAATATTATATACCACAGTGAAACCACCTAATAATGGTCAACCCAGGGAGGACCTATAAAAAATTTTAATTATTAAGAAGAATGGAAAAAACAATTTAATTTACATTGATTAAGGTTTCACATATATTTATATTATTTTATAATACATTGAGAAATTTAAGCAAAAATTAATGTAGACTGGTATATTTTTATTGATTTTCTACAAAATAAATAATAATTAAAAAAATATGGAAATATATAACACAATTCATAGTATAATAACTGAATTTGTGAACCATAAAATCTATATTTACCTAGATCTAGAAGGAGATCTGCTGCCAGATTTGGAGTGTGAATTGGATGCAGATCTACTTCCTGAACGAGCTGGTGAATTAGAAGCAGAACGACTACCAGATTTTGATCGATCTGGTGATCTTGATACTGACTTAGATTTACTACGAGATTGTGAGCGCGATTTGGTACCAGATGCTGAGCGAGACCTAGATCGGCTATTAGATCTTGAATGACTTCGTGAAGGCGAACGACTTCCTGAACGAGATCGACTGCCAGAATGTGAACGGCTTCGAGATCGAGATTTACTACCCGAATGTGATCTAGATCTTGAATGACTGCGTGAAACACTTTTAGATTTTGATCTAGACCTACGTGAACCAGACCGAGATCTTGATGGACTTCTGGATTTACGGCTACCGGAACGTGAACGTGACCCAGAGCTGTAAATTAATAAAATTAATTATTGTGGTGATGTAAATCATAATATCATGGTATGCACTATGTACAAATAATATCATTCATCCTGTATACACGGACATAGGGATTAGACTACTAAATAAAAAAATTAACTTATTAGCATATGCGGATGATATAGTGCTAATTGACAAGACTGAGGATGAAATTAAGACTTTAGCAGAATTACTTATAAAGAGTAGCAAACCAGTGTGATTAATGGTAAATGAAAGAGAGACTAAATATATATTATCGCGCAGAAACTATAACCAACAAAGTCTAGCGGTGAACGGAATGCTTTTTGATAGAGTTAATACATTCAAATACCTCGGAGTGGAATTGAGAGCGGGTGGAGATAACCATAGGGAAATCCAAAAAAGAATTAATTCAGCTAACAGATGTTTCTTCGCCCTAAAATCTGTTTTAAATTCTAAGTTTGTTTCCTTTAGAAAAAAAACTATATTGTACAAAGTAAAGATACGAAAAAGTAGCTATTTTGGAGAGGAAGGTGCTAAGAAAGATATTTGCTTCAAAAAAAGATCACTCAACTGGCCTGTGGAAACGACGGACCAATCTAGAACTTAGAGAATTACTCAGTGAGGCAGACATAATAGCAATGCTAAAAAGCAAGTGTATTATCTGGGCAGGACACATATGGGAGCACAGGACCAGATAACTCGAGAGGTAAAAAAATGGAGCCCCGATTTAAAGAGGCCATTAGGAAGTCCAAGACAAAGATGGATAGACAGAGTTAAGAGTGACCTACACATTCTAGGAGTGATAAACGGCGAAGAGCTAGCTAATAATAGAGAAGCATGGAGGGATGTGGTGGTTGCGGCAAAGGGCCTAAATGGCCTATACTAAGCTAAAAAAAAAAAAAAAAAAAGATATCAATATATCATGTAAAAAACTAATAGTGCTTACCTTGAACGTGATCTAGCATTCTTTGAACTACTGAAAAAATACATTTAAATATTATGCATGACAAATAAGTTAAAATTTTAATAATTTATAATAATAAGAAAGTATTATACTAACTGTCCAGAAATTCGTTTTTTTACTTCACCGTCGCTACTATCGTCCTCACTAGTAGATATAGTTGCTTTGGATACAACTCTAAGTTTCTGTTTAGAAGATAACATGGGTCCCTTCTTATTACTTGTAGACTAAAAAAAAATGTTTTAGCTATTAAACTGTTTTGTTTATCTTTATATACAAATTCAAATTAAAAACTTACTGAACGGCCTTTCTTTGATGCAATTTTATCACTTGCACCAGATCCTCCTGATGCAACACTATCTCTCCTCCGTTTAGATCCTCCTCTTTTTTTCTTTTCTTTATCACCACCGGTACCACCACTACATTAAAATAATAAACAATTCAATTTTATTCAATTATTATAAACATATTTTTTTAATATGAACCCAAAATCTACTAAATGTTAACTTTATTTAGCTCTGTACTTGGCACATGTAACAACAATATAAAATTAGTATTTTTTAAATAAAGTAAATATATAGTAGGATTTGAGTTTTATTTAATTCTGATGTAGTGTATGTTTGAATTCCATAACCTAATGGTTAAATTTGAGATAGATAGAAGATTATAATATAATATAATTATAATCATTAATCACACATAAATAATTAATGGAATAAAAACCAATGCATAAAATGTATAACCTTTTTCTTGATTTGTTAGACTTTGAAGGCCTGGGACTTCTATTGCCACCGGGTTCAGATGCAATACTTCCACCAGAATCGGAACCATAGTTTTCACGACGTTTACCTTTACCTTTAGGTTTTTCTAAAACGGGGTCAAACACTAGCGCACTCTTTGTTTTTTCTCTATATTCTTGGCGTTTTAACAACATTTCTTTTCTTTGTTCTTCTTGTTTTTGTAATGCTTTAGTCTGCTCTTCAATCTGTTTGACACGCAATGATTCTCGTTCTTCTTCCTGCTTACGACGCATTTCACGCTCATCGTTATCCATCTTACGTGCCCGTGCTACATGGTACTGGGCTTGAGATAGTAAATCTTGACACTGCTTAGCTTCAATATCAGCCAAACTAACATCATATCTCATACGGTCACCATGAACAGACAAATATTGGAAATATCTAAAATACAATACATATTATAATACTTCATGATAATATTTATTAAACCAGTAATCATACTTATGTGATAATCCAAGTTCATGTACAGCTTTCAGTACATCTTTCAAGTTTGATTTTTCATCTTTCAGTATTTGAGCTGCTAGTTTTTGTAGGACAAAAGCAATATTGTAAATTATAACTGTATCCTGAGGAGCAACCCTTCGAGCCTAATACCAAATAAAAATTGTATGGGACTGCATTAGTTTATAATAATATAACAAATAATTATGTTTACCCACTTTCAAAAACACTGTTTTTGCTTCCTTCAACTTTCCTGCTCTGAAGTATGCACGCCCAAGATATTGAAGTACTTCAACACTATCATGTTTAAAAAACTTTTTCATACAATTTTCATACTATAACATAATATTACATAAATATGAAAACACATTTAATATTTGATTTTTAATCTGAAAAATTCCAACATACCATTTGAATAGCACTAATATACTGTTTTTGTTCGATGTATATATGTGCAATATTTAACCAGACGTCACAAAAATCAGCAGTAGCTTCTCTTACTTGAGCAAATATATCTCTTGCCTCATTTATACAATGCTTATGTGCCATAACACAACCTGAATACACAAATTTAAAAAGACAAATTTATTTTAAGTAGAATTATAACACAGTACATTCTTACCATTGAGCAAAATTTATAAAATCTATAAAGAGGAATCTCCTTAAAGAAATTTCTACATTAAAATTGATTTGAGTTTAATTTGGCAATACATATTTTATAGACAAGAACAAATTTAAAATAATATCTTTTGACTTTTTTCAATAAAATACTGCATGCTCACACTGGCATGCCTATTATTTTCAATTTGGAATGGGAACGTTAAAACTAATAATATATTTTAATGAATTGTGGTGTAATACCAAAGACACATTAAGAGGATTTACCAGACAATGGTGGGGGCAGAGGGGATATACCCCTAACTCCCCGATCACAGGGCATGCTGCCGAAAGTTTGTCAGATTTTTTTATAACAAATTTATATTTGTACATGTTATGTTAATATTTAATATTAGTCCCTAACTAAATTATCTTTGAATAATAATTTAAAATTTTACTATTATGTGACTTAAAATACTAATAATTTTAAAAACAACTCTGTGTATGAAGTTAAATAATGGTACTTATGGGTTATTACGACTATCTAGGTGTTGAACACAAGCTGCAATGCATGTCTTTATAATATGTTTTTAATAATACAAAACTATCTATTATCATTATCAGCTCACAATGTATTTATTATAATATAATGCTTTATAACACAATAGTAATATATAATTTACAAAAAAGTAAGAATAAATTATATAATATTGGTAACTTCATGTTTGTAGTTATCACATCAATTTAGTCAGTTTTAATAGTTTAATAATCGATTTGCGGTGGCCAATGTTTTTCAACACAATTAAGTAACACGTTGAACTGGTCTTCATTATAAGTATTCCTCCACATAAATTCCGCTAGTAGGATTTTAAATGGTGTCTTGCTGTGCCTCTATAATGTTTGTTTCTTGATTTCGCCGATCCCCAAAGTCTTTCTATATTTAGTGTGTGAGCATGTGTACTTAGATCCACAATATTATAAGAATGATTCACTGTGGAATGCTGGTAGTCATTATCTTGTATTGCATTATATACCTGCTAGAAATTAGAGTAAATTTTCAACCCTTTCTCTATGTTTTGATGGATTTTGGACATCAAAGTAGCAGAAGACCGATCAGAAACTTCTATTAAAAATGTGACCTGTTTCACGATATATTCTACCGAAAATCCATCGCTGAGGAAGAACTCTTTCACAATTATTTGTACGTTTAATTTTTTTTTCACTCAAACTTATAACACATACTTCCTGTAAATAATTATTCCAATCATTTACCATATTATCACAAATTTCTAAGTGTTTTCACAAAATGTCACTAAGATCATTTCTTTTGTCCAACAAAATATGAAACGTAAAGCATTCAAAAATGAAATGCAACTATTCGTAAACCAATTGTCAACACGCATGTTAACTTATTTCGACAAGTTTCCACTTTGCACTTTTAAAATACTTGATTTCCAAAATACAGTTTTACTGTTTTCACTATTTGAACAGATTTTTTATTGTAGTAAAATGCCTTTTTCTTGAAAAAAAGCTACCACATATTTTTCCGTAGTTGATAAGCCACACAGATCCATTGCCTAATAATCGTAAGTACAAAAAGAACTGTAAAACAAGCGATTAATACTTCCAGCATGGTCATGACTAAGTATTATGACGTTATAATCGAATTACCAAAGTCCAATGTCCTGAAAGTTACCCGGCCAATATACCGAAATAAACAATGTAATAACGCCGTGGCCTACAGGAATCCATTAAATGCGATAAGTGCAATAACATTGTAAAGACATTAGAAAAATAGAATTCAATTGCAAGATTACAGTAGGACACAAGGAGCGTTAATCGCGATAACCCATAAGTACTGAAATGTTATTTTGTATTATAAATCTGACGTGATAACTAAAATCATGAAGTTACCAATTTTATACAATTTACCCTTACTTTTTTGTAAATTATATTGTGTTATGAAGCATTGTAATATAATAAATACATTGCAAGCTGATAATGATATTGGGTAGTTTTGTATTATTATAAATGTATTATAAAGACGTATTATTGCAGCGTGCGTTCGACACCAAGATAGTCGCAATAACCCATAAGTACCAATATTTCTATGTCTCATTACACCATAGCCTAAATAAAACTCAATAAGATTCTAGTAACTAACCTAATTACACATATAATCACTAACCAATTCCATTAGCTGCCCAAATGTTCCTTGGATCATTTTTCAATACTTTAGTAAAAAACTGTAATGCCAAATCTTGGTGTCGTTTTTCCTGGTCCTTATTTCTAGTTGGTTGATGTAGAGTTTGCAACCAAACATTTCCCAGAGCAATTAATGAGTATGAATCATTTAATGTTGATGGGTTCTTAAGACAATCAAAATTATTATATTTGAATTATAATTTATAAGTTTTATTTTGATTTACCTTCAGCACACGTTCAAATTTTTTTTGCCCAGGACCCCATTCCATTTTGGCTAAATGCAAGTTTCCAAGTAGTGACCAGGCATCAGGATGTTCATTGTCTATACGCAATGCTTCTTTAAACCAATCAGAAGCTTCATAAATTTGGTTACGATCTCTAGCCATACAACCCAAACGTAAATAACCTGTAAGTTAATAGACTATAATACCAATCATAGCATAAAAGTTTATATATAATAGTTTGTATACAATCAATATAATTAGGATGCTCCTTGAGAATGTCTTTGTACAATGTTTCTGCCTTCTGAAACTGGCATTGCGCTTCAAAAATCCTTGCCAAATTGTACGTAGTTGTAACAGCAATAGAGTTATAATGCTGTGGATCAGCTTCAACCATTTTCTTTGACAAACTCAAAGATTCTTCAAGTTTAGAACGTGATTCATCCATATTTTTAAGTCTTTAATTATAAATAATTAATTACATTTTTATGACTATAATTTGTAAAGCTTTGACAAAATTTATACCTATAATTTAATGCAGCCACATTATTCAGTATTTCAGGTGGAATGTAATTATTAACACTGTTGCGCATTAAAACCATAGCTTTACCATATGCAGATAATGATGCTTGTAAATCTGATTGCTCTAATATTTGAGCTAATTCTACCCAAGCTTCTACATCATCTGGGAAATGTTCAGTTACCTAAGGTCATTAAATAGTAATTAAAGTTAGTTCATTTTTAATTTTTAAATTACATACTTTTTTCAAATGACTTTTTGCAATATCTCGTTTCTGTTGATTTTTTGAATCAGCATACAATGAACCAAGAATTTTCATTGCCTCATAATTTCCTGGATGAGCTTTAAGCACTTTTTCAAAGCACTGAGCCGCCTAAATGAATTTAAAAAAAAAATGTATTCAAATAAATATTGATGTATAGGAAAAATGTTATGAATAAGTATTACATTTTCCATATCGCCTCCATAAATATACATTTGACCCAGACCATAATGTGGGAGTACAAATGTAACCGGTGCAAACTGGGTTGCTTGATAATAATATTGAAATGCTTGGTCATAATTATTCTAAAAGTTATATCATATTAAAATTATATAAAACAGCATTATCAAAAAATAAACCGTATTACCTGCACATGAAAAGCTCTAGCCATTTGATAACAACTTTCAGCTCTCATAGCTTCATTCTCTGTGTTTTGTAACGCATGTCTAGCGAGTAATTCAGACTTGGTATAATCTTTTTTAAAGAAAAAGTGATTGGACAAATGATTTAACACCATTGGGTTAGTTGTATCAATAGTATATGCTTTGGACAACATATTTACACCTAATTTAATGTCACCAGGATTTTCACCATTCAACTTCATGATGGCAAGACCCACTAATGCACCAACACACTTGGAGTCTAATTGTAAGGCACGTTCAAATGCTAATCGAGCTTTTTCTATGTTGCCTAGTTTCAAAAAACAATGTGCCATGCCCAGTCGAACATCAGCAGGACATTGAGGGTTAGAACGCAATGCTTTTTTATAATAGGCTAGAGCTCCTCTGTAGTCCTTTCTGTTGAATGCAATACAAGCTTTGCCTAATTGAGCTGGTATATTATTAGATGATTGATTCAATACAAAATTGAACTGAGCATCTGCTTGTTCAATTTTATCACCTTCTAATAAGCAAAAGAAAGCACGACCCAACAAATGATTCTATAAATTTGGAAAACATTCAATTAAATGTTGAAAACATTAAGATACAAATTATAACCACATTCTTACCGTATCATACATAATGATTTTATCTGCTGTAGTATAAAGTTGTGTGGCCTTTGTAAAAAGTTCACGGCGTTTATCTTTACTTTTTTCTCGATTAGCTGTTTGCACATAGTATGCTGCTAACATATCTAAAGCCCTCATTTGATCTTTATCGCTATCCTTATATTCTAAACTGGCATTACTACGTGATGACTCCAGCAACCTAACCAAAGCAGCTGAATTGCCTCTTTTGTAATACTCCAACTAAAATTTGTTATAAAAATAAAATTATTCTATATTCATGTTTAAATTAGTTTAATTATTAAAGAAGACATACAGCTAAATTGACCCATATATGTAGATTTGAATGTTCAGACTTTAAAATGCCGAGAACTTCATCATACTCTGGCAATTTGTCAAGTTGTATTTCAATAACCTAAAAAAAAAAAATTTGAATTTTGAATTAGATATAATTGTTCAAAATTTTACAGGCACTAACATGGATCATGAAAACAGCAAATAAAACGATTATTTTTTTACAATTCATACAGTTATTTTATTACTTAACAATTATTTATTTTTTTATATAATTACGTAAAATAATAACACATGATAGGCCCAATAGTACATCTATACATTTTATAATTTTTGGAAAACATACATTTATCTTCAAGAATGTTATTAAAGGTCCCCACACACTACAGCGGTGATGATAAATTGTGTCCAGATTCATTTTAACGCTACCTCTACCACTGCAGTGTGTAAGGACCTTAATAATGTAAAATAAAATATATCACCAACAACATGGAAGTTTTATGTAGGTTTTTTTTCCCATATCAAAATGATCAAAGCAGCAGAAACCAATCATCGATCAAGCAATATTTCAATATTTATGATCAGTTAGATTTTGTATTTTTCATGATAACAACTGCTTCGTACACGTATTATTGATAGGATATTAATTGTTTTAAATTTTACCTACTATATTGTATAACAAGCAACACAAATATTGGAAATGTTTAAAAACAGATAAATAAGTACAAAGTGTTCTTGGTGACATACTCTCATGTAATAATTAATTTATAAATTAATATTATCAAAACTATAGTTAATTTAAACAGGTTTTTTGCAAAATGCGTTCCTCACTTTTCCCATCTTACCTACAATCAATGCACTTATACAGAGCATTACAAAATAAACAATTACTCGCACATTTATTACACATAAAAATTATATAGGTAATACAAACATGTTTTATTTATTTAACTGTTTTTTTTTTTAATAATTTGATTTAAATTAATAAAAATAAGAAAATAATAGTAAGATATTCGATAAAAACTGTGTTAACTGTAAAAAAATATATATTTTATATGCGGTTGACAATGCTGGTATTTCATATTGCCCCTAACATTAATTAAATAACATACATTTATCAATAATTTTTCTACCAAACTTTTCTTTAACTCGTGTATACACATAAAAAAACATTATATTATTATTTTTCAATTAAACATATAAATTTAAAATACAAAAAGTTCAAAATAACATCTAATAATCCAAATACTTATACAATTTCTGCATTTCATGTTCAGATTAGCACGAGGTAATCATTATAGTATTATGTGTAGTTTTTATCGTAATAAAAGAAACCCTAATACATTTCATTCAACTCTATAAACAAAAAGATTTAAAAAGTTATTTTCAAAACTTTTCTGTAGCTTATAAAAAAAATTAGAAAATATTAACCTACCATATTGAATCAAGACATTATGTGTTTTTTTTTTTAATTTTAAACATGACGGACAAGGATATTTATAAAATAATCCACTAAAAAGTAAATTTTGGCACAGAACTATGGACCTCAAATTTATAAAATTAAAAATTCTAATTGGATTTGTATAATCGAGCAATATATAAAGTCTTAAAAGTAAGGTAACAACATTACATACCTCGTCTGAGTCCTTTAACGGTATTTCGATTGGGTTGACCATTTTGAGACAGTCAATCGCGAACCGTGCAAAAAAAAACAATTAACGTAACAAAATATACAATTTACTATTACTTAATCATTGTACGCGGATTTTAAGCAAAAACACACAAAAAAACCTATCGTCTATAATTGGTCTCCAAAAGTCTGATAGCATAAAAAATTGAGTGTAAACTATAAACACTTCCAAAATCAACCTCCAGGATTCAAGAATCAAGAGTCGAGTCTCGAGTCCGGGACACTTGGCTTGTCGTTATCACGATACCGTTTGCGGCTCTTGATAACGGGGGACGTTGGCAAATCTGTGGTCATTACCAACCTTACCATAGTTACAGAACAATAAATAAATAAACGATATAGCCGGGGCCATAGCGCCATAGATAATATTATACACTATCTACAAGTTACAACCATGGTTTTAATCGTAGTAGTATTACTATTTATCCAACGCGGTATAACCTAAGAAATTTTAAACTTTAATATTTAAAAATTTAAAATTGAATTTTTTTAAGTGAGTAAGTAATCGTTTATAAAAAATGATAATTTATTTGTTTGGTTTAAAATTTGGACGTTTATTATAGATCTATATATTGAATACTTGACAATTGATGTATGTATTTAAGGTTAAATGAAAATTTTTATTTTAAGGCATGTTCTAATATCAAAATATCTTTATTATTCCTAGGTACAGCACTATTCTATTCAATATTATGTAAATATTTTTAATATTGATTTACTTGTACAAATTATGTATTCATGTTAATATTGTACTAATTTGTATAAACTATTGTTGATTGATATACCTAGAATTGAATCACAAGAAAAATTACTACAAATGTAATCGATAATTAATACATAATATAGTGGTTCCTTAAGACATAATTTAGTGACTTATGATTTTTGGTATTTTTTACCTGTTAGTCGTGTGATGAGTATTATCTTTTCTTAATATAAATATGTTTTTGGGCTGCATACACGTTTTTTATTCCCAACTGATTTTTTTTTAAGGTTTTTGTTGTCATGGTTACTTATTAACATAAACGTATTTATGATTCATAGATTTTCCTTGTAGAAGAAAAATATTCAATAGCATTCTATGGTATTTTTAAGTTACTACTGCATGTTGTATCTGTAAATTGCTTTAAGCATTCGTTATTCTACTTTACAATGACATAATTAAATTGCATTAAAATCCCTACAAAAATCTGGATAATGCACAGAATCATTCTTTTATTTATAATCATTTTGATATAAATACTAATATATATTTAGTATAAATAATAATATAGGTACATTGTAAAGGTTTGTAAAGATTCTTTGGAGTTCTATAATCTGAAAAACAATTATTTCCATACATTATTAATTTTTTTTTTATAGGTTTAGACTATATATATTATATTTATATACCTGTACATAATAATAGTTTATTAAATTTATGTAAAAAACATGTAAACATCTTGAAACAGAATTTTGAATTTTAGAGTCTCTAAAAATGTTCTAAAAGTAAAAAAATTACCTGATTAATAACATTTAAAATTGTCAAAAAATGTAAAGCAAAAATTTCTTATTTTGATTGAAAAATACATGAAACGTGTATGTTATAAAATGATCTTTATGTAGTTAGCTTCGGGAAAACCATGCAAAATGTATTGAAATAACCTTTAAATAATTGTATGCAACAAATGGTATTAATAATATTGATTTTAAATACGTTATATGTATACCTATGACGTGATAAATATTTTAATATTTTAAATATTATCATAAAAACGATTAAAAGATTTTTTACCATGTTATTTTTATACCCATTAAGTACAATATTAATACATGGACACGACCAACGGGGGGTTAAGTGTATTTTCTAATACTAAAGTTTGTATGCTATTTAAAAAATGTCTTGTGTACAAAATACTCTGTAGAGATGCAAATTTATTATAATTTATAGAAAATGTTGAAGTCTGTATCTCATTTAAAATTTAAACTTGTGTTTTACATTTTATTTTTTTTGTTTGTAGATTGCAATTAAATTAAGATCTCAAATTTACCATGGAAGGCTACCAAGTAAAATTGAAAGAATTTATTGAAAACAAAAAATATCTGGATAATCAACAATTTACAGATATTGTAGAATATATTTGTGAAAATATTGTGTCCCATGAATTGTTGGATCTTGTTTTAAAATACCTCGAAATTTATTCGCAACAAATTTCATGTATTCCAAAAAGTAATCAAAAAATTAATTTTTATTTCTCATTTGGTATTTATTTATTCATATATAAATATATATGTTGTTTATAGGGTTATTTGTTCATCTTGTTTCAAACACAGAAAAAGAAGCCTTACATCCTTTAGTTTTGTTTTTGGCATTACGACACAATGATATTGACTATAATTTAAATTTGGAAAATTTACCTGTAGAAAAATGGACTTACCTCATGTCAGCTTTTTATCAAAGAATCCCGGAAATGATATTTGATCCTGTGCTCATAAGAAATATGAAGGATAAAATAAATGCTTATAAAATGTTGATGGACAGTCCACAGTGGTTTAATGAAAACAGAGATATTTTCATAGGTCTACATTTAATTGAATTTGGTAAGTTTAAATTTAAATCAATGCTTTATAGTTTTAAAAATATATTATAAAATTATGAATATTCTTTATTACAACTAACAGTTAATTAACAATATATGAAATTATTTCACCATCTAACTGCTTTATACTTTACAATGTACAAATGTCCATTTACATCACTTATGTAAATATGGTTTGGATTAGCCTTTACAAATGATGCATCAACAGGAAAATAACTTTGTTTGACATATACTCTTCTCCTAGGTACCTTAACACAGTCACTTAAAGAGGATGAATCGCGTCTCTTGTGCTGTTCTTCCTTATCGTACTGTTCAAAACTATGTAGAAATTCTTCAAACATTTTTGAAGTTCGGTTAAATGTCTGAGCATTATCCAAATAATCATCCTTGAAATGTAATAAAACGTTAACAAATTTAAAACAAAATATTTATCAAATAAATGACATACTTTATTTGGAATAACACTTGATCTTCTAAATGGATCCATTATAACTAAAAAAATTATTATTACAATTATTAAATTAAATGAATATTAGTTTTACTGATTATAGTAAATAATATAGTACATCAAAATGAATGAATATAACATATGAAACTACAGAGTACAGACTGACATTTTAAAGTATGTTAAAGCCTTTTGTGTTTTCATTGAAATCAATTAAGAGCAGATTAAAGTATATCATAATAAATAAATTGTTATTCGCTTTTTAAATCGAAATGGCAAAAACATTATAATTCTTGCCATGCATTATTATTATTTGTTTTTCCTTATTTCCTGATTAGATGCTAAATTAATATTATCTCTTATACTTTGATCCTAAACTAGAATATAAAATATTTTAATGACTACTAAACAACAGTCGGTCTTCTTCATTATAACTTAGAAACTGTAACAATTTTTCTCCTATAATTACTTCCTTATTAAATACTAAATGTTTATTTAATTTATTTTTTCTCCTTCTACCATTTTATTTTCTTCAGGTCAAAAATAAAGTTATAATTATTTAGCCAGTTAAATTAAATATAATATTAGCACTTCATTCATTGATATTGTTTAGACTAGTTTAGAAGTTTAGTTTTAGATTAAAATTGATTGAGTAACATTAGAAAAATTATGATAAATTAACAACAATATTATTAGTATAATTTAATGATTGTTTTCACATTAATAAATAAACAAAAGCCAATATTGTAGAGTACAATTATATTTAATTGAAATTAACAGTATTCCAAGTATAAATAATAAAACCAATAAACCTATGAGTATTTTGGAGTATCCATCACTTTAAAATAGTGTAGTTTTGTATATTGTTTCTATTTAATTTATGTTTTTATACTCTTTAGATGAAGATGAATGTGCTAAATTATTTACTAAACTAAAAACCAACTGGTCAATATTTAAAATCACAGCGACAGCAGTTTCTTTTGTGGATTTAGTTGCTGCAAAATGTAATAAAGAACTAGAATTTACTCAGTTTTTAATTACAGCTCTTTTCTCTTTGCCTCCTGAAAGGTATAAATAATAATTTTTTTTTATTGAATACATAGTATTATATTTTGTTTAACACAATTTATTTATTACTTGATGTTTTTTTTTCAGTGATGATATAGCTTGGTTATCTAATCAAATTATTAATAATTTAAAATTGTTAGAAACTAACTGTCCAATACAAATTAATGATTGGGATGATATAACTATAAAAGCCATAAAATATGGTTTAGTAGAAGAAAACCCTGAATATGGTTTTATTAGAGTCTTGAGAAAATTAGTTAAAAAAGCTAATACAGATAAATCTATTTTATCAAAAATTTTTGAATTACTTGCTGGATACTCACAATTCAGTAATATAATGTTAAATCGGGATGCTAAACAAATCCAAAAAGGTAATTCATTTTTAATATTAATTGATTAAGAATAAGGCTTGGAAATCAAAGAATTCATTAAAGAATATACAGTTATGGCCTAACAATTTTTAAAAGCCATAAAATATAACAATTTTAATATTTTATTCGAAATATTTTTGAATCAACATTTTTTTTTACTTGCAGAAGAAGTATTGAGATTGATCAAAACTTTAGTTAAGAAAGAACCGTCAATAATGGCTCTGAGTCATGTTCCACTTTTCCTCTGCTCATACAATGCATCATTATCAGTTGTTGATCAAATATTACTTAGAGTAAATTATTATATTAAAAACTAAAATGATCAATTGGTTATTATAAATTTTTATGATTTTAGATTCTTTTTCATTATGAAGAAAATTCTATACCAATGTCTAATTATAGACCTTACTTGTGGGGATCATTTGCCATATCACATTATCAAGTGAAAAACCATCTTATATCAAAAACATTAAACAGTTTTCCTTCTACTACTGAAGTGCTTTCTTACATACCTTTAAAAAGACTGAAAGAAACTATATCTTGTTTTCCTATTCACAGACCTCTAAACATCAAAGTAAGCATTAAATTAATGAAATCAAACAAAACGCAACATTTATTTAAAGATTTAAACACTATAGGACCAAAAAATTGTACTATATTCCACCAAAGACTCTAAAGATCCGAGTCAAATGTTTGACCCAGCATTTTTTCTGCCGATGATTAGCAGTTTGTTGGCCACAGAAGCACCATTGAGTATAGAAAAGTTTAGTAGAAATGGTTGTCTGTCAATGGTATTGGCTTGTTTAAGCAGTTACGACTGCCTTATGCGTAAAGCTGCCTATCATGTGTTAACATTATTGCGATCTCATTTATTTTGGTAAACTATAATAATATTAGCAATCAATTTCCACTTATAATCATCATTTTTTTTAAAACTTTTACAGTAGAAGAGCTGAAAACTTGTTTTGGAATCATTTTAGTTCTTGGGTTGCACAAGGCATCCAAGATTTGCATTTGAAACCACCTCCTCAACTGTCAATGATTCAAGCATTATTTTTAGGCAGAATGGTTTTAGCTATTGCTAATCATGAGAAAGGCATCGAAACTACTTGCTGTAAAATACTTTTGGCTCGTCCTGCTGCTCGGCTCAGTCATATTCCAGAATTGAAAACATTTTTAACTGCATAGTATGTATCCTGATGCACTATTGATCAGTTCATGGAATTATTTTTATATTTTTTTTGATTAGTTCTGAAAATAAAGATAAAACAATTCACAAACGTTGGTTTTTTGAAATACTTCGAGATGGTACACGTTCTGCAAGTGATTGGCCAGTTTTAAAAAATATGGATTTGTTCAATTTATTTTTGGTCATTTTCAAATGTGGCCTACAAAAGGATCGGGTAATTTTGAAAATATAACCAACATTTTTTGTATACATATTTATAATTTTTTTGGTTTTTATGTTAGTTATTGATCTTGAAAATTATGGAAGCTACATTTCGAATTCATCCAGCAACTAATGGAGGAACTGGCCCTTGGGCCTTAAGCTTAATGATGGCAATAAGTAAATACCCAAACAAATTGTCTACTGAAGAAATACTTTTGACATTTAAATGTTTACAGTCATTGAGTGGAAGCTCATATATAAGTTTACCAGCAGTTGACTTTTGGCTTACCTTATTCTTAGTGTATGGAAAAAATCCCGATATTAGTCTTGAAGGCTTTGAAACTTTAAATAACCTTGTTTCCAAGTTCCAAAATGTAAGCGAATTATTTGATGATGACAATCTAAAAGATATATTAGATTGCGGAATAGTTTCAAATATTATATCTAATGATGAAGCTTTTAAATGCCAGTCCGTTTTAGAATATGGAATTGGCGGTATTCGAATACAAGAAACAAATACATATATATTTTTACCAACCTTGCTAAAAATATTGAAATCAAAAGTTTAAAATCTTGTAAATATGCGTTTGCAAATCAACGTTTCCATGTATGTGATTAAATTTAAATAAATCTTTAATTTATTTATTTATCTTCTAAGGTTGTTGTATTATAATTTTTTTTCTTAAAAACATGTTTATAAAGTACTGTAATTGAGTGTGTGTGTGTGTTACTGACTATAACAGTAAATTAATCTAAAAACATAAAAGGCACAAAATTGAAATTTCTTTAAGTCGTCGACATGGAACTCGATACCTGCATATTCAAAATTTAAAATGGTATAAATCAATTTCTTGATACATACAGCCGAAATACAAAAATGGATGTTACATATTTTACTATATTATGTTTATAAATCAACAACCAACTATTTTTCTAATAACTTCTAGTCCTTAAAAATTTCAAAATATGTATTGTACTTGTACAATTAAAAACAAAAAAAAATGTATATACAATTTGTTTTTAATGTAAAAAAGGAGTCTGGCTATTTAAATTGCTATACTGGTAATGTGCAGAGGTTTTGAATTAATTTATGGATATTAGAAAAAATAATTGATATATTATTGCATAATGAAAATACCTACACGAGTACATCGGTTGTGCTTGAACTGAATTATGTCATAACTTCAGTTCAACATCGAAAAAAAACTCCTCAGATAATTATTTCTGAAAAGTATTTACTATTTAAGGGGTAGCTGGCGGCTGCCTCACTAACATTTGTCTTCTGTATGTCTCACACGAAGTATAATTTATAAGTCATAAGTATTCAATTAGTACATCCATGATAACGACTCTGTGGTTCGGTTTATGGCAAAGGGACTGTCCATAGATTTTGTGTGCAGATCTCTGGGAAGAAGATAGGCTAATTTAAAAAGGGTTAAATTTGGGTTTTTTTATTCATCGGATTTTAGTACGGTTAGGTTAGGATTATGTATTAATTGATTATATTAATCCACCGTATTATATTAAAATAAATTTGCTATAACTTTGATATTTTAGAGTTAAACAATACACTTACGTACAAACAGCACTGGGTCCGCGATCTACCGCAGAAAAGTTAAGATGTATTGGTTTAAACACCGTACACTGAATATTAAATAACGAATTGAACCAAATTTGAGTCATATAGAGTTGGTATACCAATGTATACATTTAACGGGCAATGAAGTGCGCAGGATCAGTTAGTGGATAATATAATTATACATTTCATATTATAAATTATAACGTTGTTTACCTACTAAGGGTGTCTGGGTGTATCGTGTATAAAAATTAAAAATTAAAAATATAAAGTACATACCTACCTAGGTGCGTTTTGAAGAGACATCTCGTTCTCCAGATGACATAGGTACAGGAATTGGTAATAAATACAAATTCAAAGACTATTATAGGTATACAATTAAATATTGACTGTTTCCTACACGGAACAAAAAAATATTCAACTGAATAATGGTTCTAAATCTACCTTCAAAAACTTTTATGGCATCTATTTCAACCCTACTTGAAAATAAACCAGTCGATCTAGATTGTAGTAAGCTGTGATAGTACACCTTCATAACACACATCTATATAACTATACTGTAAATATATATATGTTTATCAGACATCAGTGTTATAATATTATTTAAAGCGGGTTGATTTAGAATTGAATAAGCCACGACAGCTCTTTAGTAGGTATATACACGCAAAGGGACTTCCGGCATGTAAATCACGCGTAACCCCGTTTCGTCGGTAAAAATAGGGTAGGAAGATATGACCGTCGATTATGGGTGTGCCAATATGTGGGTATATATTCTGATAGTGTTGGTGGAGCTCTCGGCAGAAGAGAGCTGCTGAACAACAGCCCGACAGGGATCGAATAGACGTGGACTTGCTGAGCTCACGCGGCGCCATCTCACTCGCTGCTACATTTCATACAGTGATTTGGATTTGGTATACTATTTTACCGAAATACTTTTTTAATGTTAGTAATATAGTCGGTCTATGCACATAGTCGACCGTGGTTATATAGAATAGCGTTGAAAAAACCCGCGTGTACATTGTGTGAACGTGCGAAAATATTTATTTTTTTTTTTTATCTGTTGTAGATCTTCGCCAAACAATGCCGAACACGTAAACGACTGTAATTATTAGTTTGTTCCTAAGACATATTATTACAATAGCACGGCGTTGCGGATAGGTTATTGAAGGTACACCAACGTCCAACACTATACAATCGTCGCTCAATTTTCCCAAATTAAATATAGGTATACCTGGAAAATAATAACCAAAACGGTTGTTAATATTATTATGTTTTAAAGTAAAAATACCTATATAGAATAATAATAAACGTATTATAATCAATAAGAACTGATAGGACACTTGCATCACAAAATGTAGGGTATCTAGTCAAATAAAAAAGAGCGGCTGAATTTATGAATCCCGGAAAAAAAGACCAAGGAAAAAAGAACAATTTACAATTGTTTGGAGAAAACTACATTTTAAAACCGAGAATAATCATTTTAGTTATTTTGTTGTAATTTTATAATATTAACCACGTTGAAACCAAATTCCGTTGAAAATATAGACTACGCGTGTGTCAATGAGCCATTTAGAAATTTATAATTTGCGTAAAAAATATAAATTTTTGTTGATTCTGGAGATATAATTGTGAAGTATTTATTTATTTATAGTGATTGAATGATATATAAGCAACAAGATGATCCATTTAAGTGACTACACTAAAAGTTTCTAACTTTGATGTCCACGCACCACTCATGTTTATTAATTATTATAGATCAGTTACGTTACCTACCACTATTATAGGTACCAATGGCCAATGGGCAATGGCTAAAAGTTAAACTGTTCAAAATTTCAATATCATGAACGATGACACTATGTATATTGTATATAGTAAACCTAAGTTTACTTAATCAATGCTAAAAGTGAGCTGAAATATTGACGCCTCTGCCAAAATTCACCCCGAACAGTATATAAAAGTGAACCATCCTAAAGGATATCTTTAAATAGTTAAAATTTGTTGGAAACAAATTGAACCCTCTATTCCTCTGGATAGTGAACACCTCCGAATAGTCATGGATGATATTTCAGTGACTGAGAGTGTCCGGTATTTAGAGGTTTCACTGTATATATTATACCTACTATAGATACAGATGTTATTTTTATATTTATAGCATATAGGATATTTATTGGAATTTTTATGATGTAAATGGTAAAATATATCAATTCTGTGAGTGACATTATTTGCGGACTTTTTATAGCCCCTCAAATATATGAATAATTATTATAAAATAAATTGGTATGACCAAATTTTACTCGATTGAATGGACGTATTTCTAAGAATATATTATATATATTATATGACTTCTAGGATAAAATTTCATTGTAAAAAATTAAAAAATACTTCTCACTTTTACAGATAAATAAGATTATATAATATATACCTATATTAATTTTAGATTCTGAGCGGAACGAAATGTATTGATTTTACAATGATGTGTTTTTTTTTTGTGTCTGTCATCACCTTTCGGGAAAATAAAAATGTTTCAATTGTCTTAAACATTATCTTCCTGGTATGAAAGTGAATCAAGTTGGTACTTTATAAGGGTCAAAAGTAAAAAAATCGCAAACGTTTTCTAAAACTTCTATAGAAAACAAATAAAAAATTAAGGAAAAACTAAGATTTTTACGCAAAGTCGATTTTCGACGAAATCGATTTTGGTTTTTGGTGTAAATCTTAAACAAATGACCGTAGTTAAATGACAATTTCACTGAATATTTGTATTAGAATTTTCTATGCACCATAAGACTTTCGAAATATTTTGACTTGCTTTGAGCTGTATACGGACATTTTCAGTTTCCAATTTTTTAGTTTTATTTTCTATAAATGTCAATTAAATGCTATTCGTTGCCTTATTGGGTCAAAAAGCTTGACAATAATTTAATACAACGCCTCTGATATATTGTTATTATAGCAGTTGAAAATAGTTAAAAATACATAGGCACAATTTTAGGTGACCCATTTGTAACCTACTGTAGCAGACCGATACCCACTTCCCAACTTTTTTTTATAAATTTTATTTCGCAATGACATCAAATTATTTATAATATTATAATATATTTTCAAAAAAATTACAACTTTTCAAAATAATGAGTGTAGATATGGACATATGGTCACATGGATCATAATGTATATAGGTTCTAAAATTTTAAACACAAATCCGCCATATTCCTATAACGCAATAAATGGTATTTAGGTAAGATTTAGATATTTAGTGTTCAAACATATCCTTATAAAAATATCTTTTCTGACATAAATAAATGTAAATGAAGTGTATGATACTTATTTTATATTTATAATTTCAATTTTATATCAGAGAAAGTGAGTAAGACATAAATACATAATATTATATTAGTTGATATTATGTTGTTTTCATTACGGAATAAACGTTAAAACAATAATACGTTTATAATTTCCAATTTTCACTATTGGCTATAAACACATACAGGTAATAAAATTTAGACTAAAGACAATAAATTTTACTGCAGTACACGTTTATGATCTTTTACAATATTATTTTATTATTTTAATATAAAATAATGTGAAAATATTTAAATACTTACCTATAACACTTTAAATGTAAATTGTAATCAATTAGATATACAGAATCCCAGTGACCTAGCTTTTTCATAATTATATCATTATCACTCATATCTAAGTTTCTAAATTAATTTCTTAAGCGATAAAAATCTCATAAATTAAGAATCCAGTTGATCATTTACTGATAGGTAATGGAGACCAGTTTGATTACTTTCCAAAAAGTTCTTGTTTTTTTTTCTTTCGTTTAATAATTAAGGAAAATTCTTAGTTAAATAGTATATACTACACATAATTTTTCTTATAAATTATAATCTCAAATTAATTTTTGAGTAAATATTAATTTTTAATAGTGATATATTATAATATGATTATTATACTTAGATAGAAAAGACTAAAGAGTAGGGTAAGGTTAGATGAGTTTTAAAAATGTCATTTATATATATGTATATAGTCCCTCGTAAGTTTTTTTTATCTACTAAAATAAAAAGCGTAAAGCCATATACCCACATAACATACCTAAGTACACTTTAATTTTATGAACGTTTGAAGTTCAAATTGTTATGAAATTGGAAATCTAAAAAAAATAACGATTTTAGTAGTTTATGTTCAATAGGTATTTTGCGTAATTTAAAAAGTATTGATCGTATCCCTAGTGACTTGAAACTTCTTGCCATTATATAATATATAGCCATATAGGTATAAGGTATAGGTAAATTATTCATTTTTATACACAATTAAATTTTCAAAATATTTATACTATAACTTTATTATAGGTTTAGAGACTGACATACTGTATCCGTATAGAATTGTAATTTTTCGTATGCAATGGTATAATATAATAATATAGCAACGAGGTATACACTCGAAAGTCGAAACCTATACTATACAGCTCAGCGACCACGTTTTATTTAAAAAATATAGAAATGAGATATGCTTGATTATTCAATTTACAATACCATAATATATTATTATGCAGGCTTACGAGTTATGGTTTTCATTCTTTGGTGATAATAATTTATAATATATCCACTAAAATACTTGTGCTAACTACCTACACATATAAATATATACCGGGTGATCCATTTAACGTAAGACATTTAATATTTCAAAAACTATTTGAAAAAATTTTTATATTTTTTTATTTCAAAAATACAACAGTTTCCTAAATAGTATCTATTTTTTTTATTGTTATCATTTTTAAAATTTAAATGATTTTTTTTAATGATAGCATGCATTTTTGATTCCCTATTGCAAAGCAGAATATTTTTCAAAGTATTTTGATACACAAAAATCGAATTTTGGACGAGTTGTTTTTGAGCTATACCTAAGTATTCAAAGTTTATAATAGCAGCTCGAAGTGGTTTTAGCCTTCTGTGATCTTGTCCACTACTCCATTCGTCTAAGTTTAATACTTATTACTTATTAGTTAATAGTTATTAGTTATAAGTTATAACTTAGGTATTACTTATTAGTTATATGTTATAACTTAGGTATTACTTATAAGTTATTAGTTTAACTATAATAATAGTCCAAATTTTATATTTATAGATCGAAATATTCTAAATAATATCATGCTTTATAACATGACATCAAGAGTATGTCATTATTAAAAAACAAAGTGTAAGCACTTACAATATGGTAGTGATAAAAAATAATAAAAATACAATTTTTTTCTCCAAAAATTTTGTTTTGTAACGACTTAAATTATGTAACAATATGTAATTGAAATATATTCAAAAAGTTAGTGTTTTACGTTAAATGGATCACCCCGTATATAATAATACAATATAATATATAATACATAATATAATTTTCCTCGATGTAATGATGATCGTTATTATAAACCTTAACATATCAATTAAATTTTTTTTTTTAATAACCATCATGGACATCAACATGTTGGAAAAAAAACGCGTGCATATAACCAGTTCTTTCGAACGTATATGTATATATATATATTTATCGTACGTACGGCGGCATTAAACCGGGGCACCGGCGATTATTATTGTATATTTTATATATAATATGTAGTATATAATATCGTACGGGTAGGTATACACCTCCCGTCGATCTCGGCAGGATGTGCGGCACTGCTGCGGCTGCGTATCTGCGCGACACTCCGCTGGAACGTACCTCCAATATAGTCTACACGATACCTGCAACTACAGCGCACGGCGGCGGCGTCGTTCCCTCACCGAAATTCTTTATATTATTATCTTTTTACCTGTTTCCCCCCTACCCGCCCCCTACCGCCACACTCCCAGACGCCAACACCGGGACCGGCAGTCAGCACTCGGCACCTGTATACGTAAACACCACAACAGGTATACCATCGCCACTATATACCTGTCATATATTATTATTATTATTATTATTGTTATTATTATTTTACCGACTGCTGCAGCACTCGGCAGTCATAAACGTACGCCAGACTCCAGCGCACCACGTACGTACGTAACCGTCTCTCGACCACAATATACCAACACGGCCATGCCGGACCACGGTGGTCATCGCGAGTTTCTTGCGTAGTCGTGTAGTGTACGCATCGCCGTCGTCGTCGGTCGTACCCGGTAATACATCGATCAGTGTAGTATTTTAGTGCCTATACCTACGTCGTGCGATTACAATAATATTATATTAACCAAACAACGAAATTGCGCTCACCGTTTACACTCGTTATAATATTATGTTGTGCTTATTACTTACGCGGTGTGCGTTTTTTTGAGTGATCGCCACGATATATCGTCTACTTACTCATAGACAACGACGAGCCGTTATCGCGATTATCTAGTTTCAAAAAGTGTATCGCGCCCGCCGAATCGTCCGGCTGCATACCATAAATCATAATAATATTATAGTAAGCGCGTATCGTATTCGGAAATATGTGATTCTGTGGTGCACCTATAATATTATATTATAGTAGTATGCGATCCGCTGTCCTCTCGTCGACCTCCGGATTTTTGACGCCGAACCGACGTGTGTGCACCGCGTATTTGGATTTTTCTCCATCAGGTAGGTGCGTTGTACACTTGTACCTATATTAACTGTATGTTAACTATCGTTATTATCCTGCCCGTTGCTCTCAAGTTTGAAGTATTCCTGTCGACTGTGGAAAACCCATCTATATCTAAAGCCGCGTACACACTTGTAACATTTTCTGTTACGCCGTAACACCGTTCCACCAGTTGTCGGTAAATTTGGCCGCATCCAAGGATGTTACGCGCAAATGTTACAAGTGTGTACGCGGCTTAACGTTATATTATGATGTAAAGGTTTATTATACAGCTGCACGTTATTCCTGCAGGACGAAATGTTTTCATTTATACCGCGAACTTTCTAACAAAGAAAAACAATATTTATATGATAACGATAATGTAAAAATATATACAATAACGTGTATTAACACTGCAATGCCGCAATAATTAAAAAAAAAAAAAAACCATTTAATTATGCACTATATATATATATGTATAGCTAATAGGTATAAATGTATATTATTATTCTGAATATGATGGATATATAATATAATATTATGTTGTGTGCAACACTAAGCTTGCCTACTACCTAGCGACGCTACTGATTTTAATATAACTTAATACTTATTGACAGTCGTCAATTACACAGATATATATATCCAACATAGGTAATATACAGGTAGGCACAAAAAATAATGACACTATGCATGACAGGAGTATAACTTAATCCTCGAAAACTAGTATTTTAATATGGTAGTTTAAATTCAAAGAAGAATTTTTCGTTTTATATATTATAAATCAGTATAATATGTATATACAATATAATGTAATTGAAGACAAATCTATTTTCTGAAACTTTATTTAATTTGTAGGTAGTTAATTCTTTAAGACTATTTGGATGGACTTTATGTATAAGCGTATATACCTATTATAGTATTATGACATTATGTGTTTTATAATTTATCTTAATTGTTTAACACCGAGTACTCAAAATAGTTCAATTAATGTAATATTTTTATTTTTATGAGTTAAAATAATATTTTTTAAATTTTGAATACTAACCATATTTTAACGAATGAATTATATTCACAATTACTATTTGATTTATCGATAAAAATATGCAAGAATCATAAATATCTAGGTAGAATACCTACCTAAATATTTATAGGTAGGTACTTAATTATATAGTTTTTTCTTAGAATGACCTTATATTAAAAGTTTGTTCTCGTTTGTAGCAATTATAAGTGCAATGTAATTTTCTTGTTATTAAACTAAGTCTGATGAGGTGTAGGTAATGAAATTAGGTTGACCTAAAGAAGTAAAACAACATACTTCAATATGATTGAAACTGCATGCAGACTTATTATTTAAAAACTAGTTTTTAAATTAAATGTTATTTTTAATGATTATAAACATAACTAATAATAAGGTCATGCATGTCTAGTGTCTACATGTATTTATATGTAACTACCAATTGACAAAATTTGAATTTTTCTAATCACTGCAGCTCAACTCCTCACCTGAATTAAAATATTATTTTTTTTTGATATTTGAAACAAAATTGAATTAAATACATTTTATCAATTTCTCATATGCGTTCACAACCAATAGTAGTATTGATTAAGATTGTATTAAGATTCTTATTTTTATAGTTTCACAATTTTAATTATAATAAAATATAGTAAATAAGTATATATAATATAAATTACAGCTTGAGAATTATATTATAGTTTTCACTCATTAAATAGGTATATTTATATTATTTTATTGTTTTAAACTTAAAACTATTTTTTCAAAACGTCAAGTTAAAATGTTCAATAGGTACCTAATATATGTAATTACTAATTAATAATAAATAATAATAACTTATGTTACACCAAATCTCACGGTTTCTTGTCCTATTAATTATTATTTATTTTCCCATATCGGCGCGGTGTATACTTTTATATTATAAGAGACCGTTAGTTCCCCATCTATACTTTTCAATACTGTTGATCAATTTTCTTCCAACATCATAACAATCGTTATAATGCCTATACTATTAACAACCTGACCAAACTGTATCCCCTACATGAATTCGTTTCGTATGGGCGTCGTCAGATCAATCTCCTGGCGCCAATGTTCTGATTCACATATTTATATTTATATATTTTGCTACAGTACCAGTACGAATACCGGTGAAACCTCGGTTTTACCAGTAAAACATAGAATTTCCGTTTTCCTTAATTTTTTTTTGTTTTTCCGATTGTTAAAAAAAGTACTGGAAATCGTTTACTTTTGACCATTTAAAGTTCGGTGTAGATACAATTTGCTATCAAAATCCCCCCTCAAAGTGAAATCTCAGAAAGACCATAAAAAAATAAACAATACTACAATAATACAACAAAATTAACACATCGTAAATTCTATCTTAAAAATAAATAATACTGTAATGTATATTTTTATTTATCTCTTAAATATCTTGGCTGTTATACAGTATTACAGTATCACTAAAGGTTAGTTAATAATGTTGTTCTTGTATACTAATAATATAATAACATAATCGCATACATACATTGTAATGTTTGTAATTGTTTTAATTAAAAATAAACACACAGAAAAAAATAATGTAAATAGCAAATAAACATTTTTGTTGATGCTTTAAATCAAAATATAAATAAAAATGCTGAAATTAAATTATTGATTTTTTTCATGTAGGTACAATGCGCACGTTTTAAAGTAAATATGTACAACATTATTATTTCATTTAGGCATTTAACTGTAAATTATGTTCTACGCTGACATACAGACCTACACCTTTACAATTTTTGCAGACTTAAATATTGTCGTATAACTATTATTACTTTCAAATTAACCATTCAATCATATAATATTTATATTGTACACTAATGTCCGGATGTAATATGCATAGACAATTTTTGTGTCACATAAGACATGTTAAACTAGGTCTTGTGTGACACACAAATTGACTATGCATACGGACATAATATATGTCACTATCTAGTATCAACGTATTTTGATGTAATTCGATTACAATTATTTCAACAAAACGAATCGTTATTATTGTCATATTATTAATGTGTAAAATTACATGTTATAGTCTAACTATTTTATAATGTCATCATATTCATATATATATACATAGATATCATAATATACCTACACTAATTAAATAATTATAGATGTATAATATTATATTAAAGTCAAATAAATGCACAATGCCTTTCCGTATATATGACATAATATGCATATTGGCATATTGCATAGGTATGTCCTCGTGGCTCTGATCAGCCTTGTGATTGCACTTACTAAAAAAAATTTACTTAAATAGTTTTTAATTATACTTAAGTGTGTATAAGACATATATAGTTATACACACGCAAAAGTATATTTAAAATCTCATTTTCATAATTTATTTGATCTATTTTGTTTTAAATTCAAATTAATAATAATACAACATCGTATAAAAGTATTCATTGCCCATAGGTACCTACATCAAAAAACTTTTGCAAACAGTTTTTTTTCATTAGTTATTAATGCTTAATGGCTACTAATTATAATTATTTTATGATTTGATATGAAAAGTATATCGAAGTCATAGATAAGACATTTATTATGTTGCCCCCGACCCCCCATAAAGCCATACATTTCCTCGACTAAAAATTAAATAATTCTATAATTTTAGAATTTATTAATTATTTGAATATGGGATCAAATAGGTACTATATACCTTTTTGATTTTTCAAATCAAAATGTTTTCTAATTATATTAGGCATGTATAAAATATGGAACAGATATTTTTTTTTTAAATTCCATATCATCCTTGATGCGACTATGCGAGGACTCGACAGAGACTGCAATATTGTCTTTTCCACAAGCCTCCGTTTTGATCACAATCTTCTTCCAATCTATTCTTTTAGTCTCGTAATTAATTCTACTGACCTCTGCACTTTACACGAAAGCGAAATTGAATGTGACTTTGGCCACATACTAAGTTTTTACCTTTCACTCAACAAAACATTATCTTTTTTTTCGCGTTTCTCTCCCTCTGTACTAAATAAAACTCCAAAATGTTCGATTCCCTTGGAATGCACGTTATCTTTCTTATGAGTATTATTTTTGCCATTGTGTAATTTTTTGTAACCAACCTAACCTTTTGAATTGTATTTTTTTCTTTTTATTATCTATTGTCAAAAAGTATATGTTTAAGCAAAGCCTGTAAAACAAGTAATATAATATTAATATGGAGGAAAAGATTTTATTTATTCTAAGCCTATTTTGTTTAAATTAAATTACCTAGACACCGACCAATAGAATCTTTTATTCTATAAATCATGAACTAAAATTTAATTTTATCCTTACTATTTAATGCAATAATAATTTTTATTTTAATCATGATAACCTATGATTATTTTTGCTGTTCTATGAAACATCCGATACCACCCAAGTTGTTATGATTCAATTATTAACTGTATTATGGCTGATGGACATATATATATATATATATATATATAAATAAGTATACCTATACCAATTATCCAGTATATTATGTATAGGAGTGTACGAAATTATTAATACTCTGATAGTTCGACACCCGATGTGTAGCATATTACATATTATTAGCTATCGTTTATGTAACATTATTTATGGTTCATTGAAAACATTAAACGACTATTCCTGTATAATTTATGTATGTATATATTTTTTTTTCTACAAATTACTCATTTAATAAAATGAAAAGTAAGAACCATGCATGTTTACGCATATAAATAGATAATTTTTCATACGTTTTTACATTTATTTTACAAACAGTTACAGTGTCATCACTATCATCTCATTACTGTTTAAACATATCACAGTTATGAAATATTTCATGAATATTTTTGTATTTGAATTATGATGAACTTTAATTTTGATTTTAGTAAAAAACCATATGCAATATAAATTATTCTATCACACGTTTCTGTCTGTTCTCTGTTCGTGAAAAATGTATTTTACTATTAGTGTTAAAATTATGAGTATATGTATAACGCCCTGCGGTGACTTTCGATCGCTTATAATCTCACCTAAAATACGTAACGGGAACATGAAACACGAAAATATAACTATTGTTCTTTAAAAAAAAAATACAGAATCTTTCTCTTCATAAAGTATTTTAACGTATTTCCGATTGTTTGACTAGGTATGGTTATTATTCCAATTTCGATATTATATATTGCTGAATAATGAGAAAGTCGTATTTTTTCAAACACAATATAAAATAAAATAATATACTACCATTATCGCAATATTGCCTTATGTCATTACTCGTTATGATGAACGCAGATAATGGTTATGTTACAGCGGATTTTGCGAGAAAATTAATAACTGTACAACGACTATACAATATATAGTGTTAAATGTTATCATTTTGTTCATCTGTTCCGCCAGTCAAACGCCTCCGATACAATAATGTTTAGGCGTCCTGGGAAAATAGAAACGACATACATAATTTATATTATACATAGGTATACCATATACGTACAAATGTACAATACAAATATTACATACAATATAAATTTATATAGTATAACACATTAGACATTTCCATAACATGTACAAATATTTGAGAAATTGAGCGAGAAATTATGTTACACCTTACACTTAAACACAGCATTTTATTTATCCACACACCTTCGTATACTATATATTTATATACATAACACATTATAATCCATTAATTTTCTTTTATTAATATTTTAGTAAGTGGTTTATAATAATTCCACTATGTATAAATTTACTAATCGTTACGCCTTATACGTATACATTTTATAATATATTTTTCTTTTATCTTTGCAAATGCATTTTTAAACTCACATTTCACAATCCTTACTCACTTTATGGCTAGGTATACTATGATCTATTCTCTCCCACTCGTTAACCCAAGCCTAAGGGACTTCATGACTAGATGATTTTCTACAAGTCTCATTATTTCTAAATATTGATTTTAATTCCGTAACCAGTTTCTAGCAAATCGTTAAGCTCAGTGGTTTATTTTATAATCGAAACTACCGTAGTCAAATAGTTATTACATTATATATATATATAGAGTATTTCAAAGACTAAAATGGAACTAATGGAATAGTAATCAGTTTTTCCAAGCACATATTCAATATGTGGTATGGATTTTAGTTTAAAAAATTAATTTTATAATGGCAGATATAAATGTTTCATATTAAATTACAAAGGGTTAACGCAGCTCTAATGCTCTATATTAAAGTGAATAATTGTTTAATTTAATTTAAATTTTAAATATAATAATAATTGGCACGTACTGTTTGAATATGTTTATAACATTAAGGAAAATCTATTATAGCAAACGAGCTTTGTACGTTTCTTTTTTCAAACACACTAACCTACGATATCCACCCACGTTCACGTCTACTTTACATTCCTCATATCCTGATGACCTGATATTGTTATTCAAAATTGCATCAGCTCGCCACAGTTTCTGCTTCTGCCGGTGGCCGATCACTTTCTTTTCGGCATCAATTTACATTTATTTACTATCCATAGGTATTCCATGTTCTTCGTCAAACGTGAGTCGTATAAGTATAATAACATTAATTATTTATTATATTTAGAGTGGTTATATATACGTAATCATATAATATATGACTAAAGATTTAGTATTAATATATAGGTAATTTTAAGTTGTATTGTAATGGAATATTCATCGATGGTAATATTATAATACTATATATTATTTAAAATAGGTACCTATGACTTATCTATATTATAGTAGGTATTAATGTTGGTGTTGTTGCTCACAATTGCTGTGAGGTCAGAGAGACGGTATACTGCGGTCGGTTTTGGCAAATCTTTAGCCGTCTAGGCCGTTGCCCAGGGTACACTGCGAGGTTATAATCTATAGTTTAAAATATATCCCAGCTATAATAGTTACCATTTGTCTTACTAAGCTTATTTTTATTTTATGTTATTCCGCATATAGTATATGGTATATATCTGTCTGTTAATATTTACATGTTTAAATTTGTTGTTCTAATCTGGCAAACGATGTATCTATATATTATAATACAGTATATAGTATACTCAAGTATAGGTGTATAATATGGATGGCTAGATCGTTTATCTTATATATTGATTTTATTACATATTGTTATTTTAAATAGTCTTTGTTGATAATATTGTTTTAAATATCATCCAAAAGTAGATAATATGACAAAATTAAAATTAATTTATTAAACATTTATGTACCTAACAGCTAAATTTTTTTAGATTATGAGTGGAGCGAGAAGCTAGTAGTTTTACAATGGTGTTTATTTTTTTTTAATTTATTTTTTTATATCCTGTAAACAAAATTTTTACTGGAAGGAGTGCTTTGATTTCAACATATAGTAGCTATTATCTTTTAGCAAATTGGATCAAGATGGTACTTTAGAGAGGTCATTTTTCGATTTTCTCAATAGTTATTTAATGCTACGGGAAAAACTACTGACAAATTATTATGAAAAACCGCTTAAAATGTGATTTTAATTTCTAACGCTTTGTATATCATATTATCACCGTAGCAACGAATAAAAAATTATAATATTGTAATATTAATTTAACTTAAAGGCTATAATATATAATAAAAATTTAAAAATCCAGACTGATAAACTGTTTCCGCTCAGAATCGTTTTTCTTAGACAATGATATTATATCATTGAATTCAAGTTTAATACAATCCATTATACGTTGACTCACTTGTAATCTACCGTACAGCAGAGCGACATCCACTTACCCACTTTTTTTATATATACATTTTCTAATGGGATACTTTAATATAGCTATTTGTAGTCTAGAATCTCGATAATGATTATTAATGTAATTAACAAATTTTTAATAGCCGAATTTTTATGTGTATAATAGTTGAAGTAAATCAACATAAACACTTTCAACGATATAAGTACATCATAAACCACAAATACAACGCAATTTAACGAAACCACTGGTTTCTTAAAAAAAGAAAAATGTTTTAATATATTATTGCGATACATGATTTTAACTGATACCTAAAGTGATTAGAATGAATGTACTTAAGTAAGTTCTACACTTATGTTGATGTTAAGTTCATATTATTATATTTAAGTATTTGATGACTGTGAGAATAAATTAGGAAAATAGTCCACTCAAGACTCGAGTGCACAGTGTCAAAGTCCAAATACGTTAATTTCTATAAATCCCAACCCATTAATTTAATTTTAATATACGTTTATAGACTTGTTGTTGAATTTACTATTAAAATGTTGTTATCTGCAATGGAATTCGTTCCTCAACTTCACAAACTCCTCTAAATAATACAAGACTCATAAGACCACATTTTTTTAGTATTTTTACCTATACTCACACAGGTGTTAGGATTTAAAAATTCTGTTCTATTGTTTTAACTGTACACATTATAAAATATATAGTTAAATCCCCAATTTTAATTTTCGTTTAAAAAATAATAATTAAAAAAAATCATTATACTTACATAGATATAGTCTAGTAGCCAGTATGATTGTATGAACTAGGAAGAAGCCAGAGGGTACCGTAAAAACATGTAACGTAAGTATGTGGTTATGTTGAGATAAAAAAATAAGTGCCCTTTATTTAGACATCATGTATTCATACATAGGATAATAATATTATAATACTATTTTATAAAGTATCTAGGTAAACGTATATATGTCAATTTATTTTGTTACAACAGTAGTTTTTAGACAGTGACAAGTAAATTACATGAATGTTATATTTTTATTTTTCGTTCGTCAGTGTGAATATTTCGTATCATTATTATTTTTTATAGTAGACTTATTGAAACATACAGTTACAAATTAGAATGTAAATTGTAATACTTTTAAACCTTAAATCATAATAATATAGGTACATAGTATTTTTAAGATTAATATTAACATAAACATAAAAATAATTAATATTCCAGAAAAAGTATAAAAAAACAAACTCCCTTGTGGCCCTGTTAAAATTTGTTTTTAAATGATTCATAATATTCTTTTTTATAGTTAGGTATTAGTGCGTATTACTATTACATTTTATAAAACACGCACAAACCTTTGTATCTGTTATAGTATAATTATAAATTAGATATAACAGAACATAGACCTATTCAAGCGGACTTACATTATGGTTAAATTTGCATATTTTATACAATAGAAATTGATTGGAGGAATGCACAATATATTATTGTTGGTCTGATTAAAAACAGAATATGACTTGTAGGTATATACTATATTATAGTTCCTTGTTATATTATATATAGGTTTATATATTATAATAAGATAGAAGGTATATATCATGCTATATAGCATTATAGCCTATAGGTACCTACATAATATTATAATACCTATCTATAAAAACGTGCGCGTTAGCTGTGGTAATAACGTTAATATAATATTTATGCGTGTCCAAATTTATTATTGATCACGTCCTTCTTTTAAACAAACTAATCGAATTTGCCAGTCACTATCGTTAATCTATCGTAAATTCGATTAATTTTTTTTCCCGATAGTAAATATTTGGTAGTTGTATGTTGTACCTACGTAGGTACAATTTTTTTACCTCTTAAAAAAAATGAAAACAACAAACGAGTGCAGGAGAACGCACGTCGCATCCACTATTTGCACAGAAAATCATTGTGCGATTTTTTTCTCATTATATTTTACGTACAATTATTATACCTACCTACGATCCTTCGAATAGGTACACATCATCTGCATATCCGTTATGTAATTTAAAAATACACTATGTGTCCTGGATACACAGAAAGAATAAAATGTACTAACAACGAGCGGACATGAATGCCATCTACAATTTGTCACGCTACATCAACCGTGCGCGTATAAGTACATAAGTACATAATACGTAAGTATATACAATACAATATGAAAATATTAGACGTCCACCCATGGATATTTGGAATCTGCTAAGAACCGTAAAAAAGTATTATTGTCTACACACGTCAATATAATATAGAATGAAGAATAAATATAAACTCGAACATGCATATAAAAGGGTACATATCTGGCTATTTGTATACAGGTGTAATCAAAATGTTCGCGCAAGTCGCATTTGTCGGTTTATTTTTATACCTATATATATTTATATTGTATAATAAAATAATGATTCGGTTTGGTTATTAGAACAATTCAATTCAATTCAAAAGAAATTGTTCAAGTTCGGTACGTGTGTTCGTTCCAGATGGATTTCCCAACAGGAAACGCAATATAACATTATGCTTCACGAGTCACGAGTTTGAAATGAGAGTAGGTATTTTACATGAAATATGGCGGTTTCTCGAGAAAAAAATACGTACGAATGTTTTGATTGTGTTAATTAGCGTACACTGTAGATATATATGATGGAAAACCTGGAAGAACAAAATATATCTTTTTTTAATTACAATCAATAATATTTTTTTTTTTTTTTATTAAATGTCTTATTCAATCTGTTACACAAAGAACAATAAGAACAATTGAGGGATAATAAAAGTAACAAGGTAGATACAACAGGTCGTAGAAGTCTCCCATTGGAGATACCACGTTTAACAATCAATAATATGAAATTTAAAACAATATTTACTATGATTTAAAGTACCTATATGGCTAAATACCATATGAATATATCCATTATTTTATTTTTATTTTATTGAACTTAAGCCTGACAACTATGCCCATTAGTTTTTTTTTTTGTTTGTAGGGGGAGGAACGGTTGGTTGAAACTTGAAACACGTTTGTATGTGTGGCAAGGATTTGTAGCTAAAAATCATGGGTGGTCACCCATCCGGGAGCTAGCAATACTGGTCAATACGTACATACTCAGAGCATTTCCGCAGCTGAGAGTGTTGACCGCACCACACAAACCCACATATTATATTTATTATTGTTTTATTGAGTTGAAGCAAAAATCGACATTAGTATTTAGTGACGATATTGTACAATGGGTACTTAGTATAATTTATGACAAATTAAAATGAAAAAGAGAATATTATAGAAATGTAAATCCAACATTTATACTTATAAATATAAAATGTTTAAACGAATTAATAATTTATACACTACAACATAGATATCGTTTTTCCCCACATCCTTAGTATGTATTCATATACTATATACACATACAATTAAGTGTTATTGATATTTATATAATTATTTATAGCAATATGAGAAAAAACATTCTCATTTTACTCGAAATTTAAATTCATATAAATTGTGTAATGACTTATTTAAATTCTTTCTCTTATTGATAGTACTGAATGTAAAGTATTGTTTGAATTAATAGTAACTATACACATATTACATATTTTTAGCATACACCTGATTAAAGATCCTGTTGTTGTTTTATAGATACGTAATTTTTCTATGGACAAATCACAATTAAAATTCATGAATGCTCAATTTTCTTAGTTTAATTTTTTTTTGTATTGAGAAGTTATAAATATAGAACGTGCGTGAATGTCTATATGACTATACATAAAATATACTTATATAAGTAATAAACAAAGAGAAATCTAAACATAATCAACACGGTAAAATTGAACCATAAGACCTATCTTAATAGTTGACTGTATATAAGCAAATAAATGTGAATTAATTACACGGTAAGGATAAATAATATATAAGATAGGTACATAATATAATATAATAATCCTCATCAGTCTGCACTGGAGTATAAATATATTTAATGACTAGATATGCGTATACTAGTATACAGTGTAGAAAATACTAAGGTACCTACTGGTTACTAATTGAATACGAAACGAATTAGGTACCCAATGACTATAACGTCTATAACCTAAGTCCTATAAATATAACATACATCTGTTCCCAAGGCTAGTTCAAATAAAGTAAAAGTAAAGAATTAAACAATAGCGGTGCGTACAAATGCGATATTTTCAGCCATTCATCAGTAAGGGAAACGGTCACCCGAGTGCATAGAGTACATAGTTTACAAATTTACTATGCAATTTGTCATTATATAGTCAAAAGTCTTATCATACTGAGGTATAGTAACGTTTGAAAATCTGTTAATTTTTACAGTTACACCTTACGGCTTACACTATAATAATATATACAGATATACTTTTGCTTGAATCAAAATCTAAAATAAGCTTTTAAATGTTATAAAACTTATAAATATGACTTGATTTCGCAAGTACCTATAGGGATTTAAAATTATTTATAGTTAGCTATAGTTATTAGCATTGCCTACATCGTATTGTACATACTTTATTGAGATACAGGTAATATACCTATATATAGTTCATCGTTGTAGTGACTAAATTTTAGATTTCTACATTGTCTATAACTATTAACAGTGCAGATTTAAATACTGCCTGGTTGGTAAGGGTTGAATGATTCACCAAGCTCACCCACATTTTTCTTTTAATAATAAATTAATTTAAATTCTGATTTTTGGAATTTTTAAATCTATTTAGCGGCCACTGAAACTTTATGTATTACTTAAGCAGTGTCCTGTGGCGATACAAACTTTTGTTTTTTTAAATGAGAACCTTTCATTTCTTCTGTAAATTATTTAGTGGATCATTTTTTTGAACATTTTTATGTACCTAGGTAGTTCAAAATCCGAACGAGTAGTTTAAAAATTATTAAAATGTTTATATTAAGAAGAAAAGTCATAAAAAATGGTTATGCAAAAATATAAAACTAATGTACCTATTATAATATCAGATTTCAATTTACAGCATACAAGCATAAATAAAAGCAAATAGTAAATTAATTGACTAATATCCAATATAACGTTCTTATATAACGTAAACAATTTTTTTTTTAAATTATAAAAACAAATTTCCTTCAATATACTTTATACCTACCACCATTGATTATAAATACTTGTAGTATTTAGTATTTATCTATAATCGATGGTACCACATATAATTTATAATTAAAAAATGTTTAATATGAGCCCACGGGGATATGCCCTTAACACAGGTTCGCCACTGGACGCACTGGTTACTAATAAGTAATAACTAAGAAGTACGTATAAGCAATACCCAATAGAAGTTTTTAAACCATATTAATATTAAGCATTATTACAATATTACCAGACGAAAATAATAATTTATTACTACCTATATATAGAGATACTATTAAGTATTTGGTACTTATTACTCATTTATGCATGTTATAATATTGATTATAATACCTACCATAATAATATTGTCTTTAAAATAATTAAAGCTTATTCGTTAATTTAAATTAATTATATCGAGTAAATATCATTAAAATTAAAAATAAACATCTTTGTCGTATAGCAATCAACATTCATGTCATATACACACACTCGTGATGGCTTTCACTCATCAACTTGTAGGTTACCGCCCTCTTGTACTCTGGGACCCACTTCTTATATACTTATGCTCTTTCTACTAAAATTATACCGAGTGTTTAACGTTCCATTGAACCGTCGAATATTCCTACACACAATGTGTTTAGTAAGTAATCCGTACATAGTATATGTATAGTAATCTATACATAAACCATAGCCATTCTATAAAAATATCTATTTTAATACGTCACACTCGTGCATAATATGACATATTCTGTATTTTATGTTGGCACGATAGTTGGCAGCCTTTGTATCCGACCATACTATAAAGGTTAGGTTATAATAAAAATATTATTATATTATACACACATTTTCAGCTACGTTAGGTCAGCACCCCAAGTTCGGAATTCTTGTATGAAACTTTCTCAATATTTTGTACCTAACAGTTCTGTAACGAAATATAACCACGCTAGGATATTCTCTGGCGGCCGGCGGGACGTACTTAGCTCAAATTTGTAGTTTGTACTCCTCGCGTACGTGTAATGTATTAATGTATAAAGCAAAAGTATATTTTTCCTACTTTTACGAATATTAAATAACGAATTGAACAAAGTTTGAGCCATATAGAATTGGTACATTTAACGGGCAACGAAGTGCTAGCGGGATCAGCTAGTATGATATAATATCTTTTAATCATCGCGTAAAAACCATTTATACACGGACAAACCTATCATGAAACTTCCCTCTGCAAACATTTATTTTTAAATTTTTGTATAAGCTCATATTTGAAGGTAAAAAACACCTAGTAATTACACCGTGTTCCGTTTTCCTACAGATAATGCCAAAACCTTGGAATGGTGGATCTGAAGCCGGTTGAGAAACCGATGCTAGAAGATGGCCGGACGGCACTGCACTACGCCGCTTCGACGGGCGACAGTGGCTCGGTCGCCGAACTATTGGCCGCGGGGTCCGTGGACGCCAACGCCCAGGATGCGGTCGGCTATTCGGCCGTGCAAATCGCCGCGGCCGAAGGTCACCTGGACGTGCTGCAGCTGCTGTTGCGACACGACGCCAACGTCAACCTGCACGACAACCTGGTGAGCTTAAGTCGAGCTATTAGTGTGAGCGGGGGTGGGGAGGCAAACTTAGCCTAACTTTTGCGTGCTACGTTCGCAGGGTTTATTCTGCTAGGTACGCGATATTCCGCTTGCACGGCATATTTCTACGATGTAAGACGTGCTATTTCGGTAATTAATTATTAATAACAGGATACAGCAGGTACATTAGGATATTATATATTATTTAAAAACTACTGAGCCCATACACGGATGCTTGCACGCTTTTTTAGATCTTGATGGAGAATTACGGGGGTGTTACACTCACTAATATAATATACTACACACAGGCTGTGCAATAAACAAATGGTGGAACATATGACTTAAAAGACTATTTTTTTGGAGGAGGGCAAATTTTAAACACCCTTAAGTCATATTTTCAATCGTAACAACGTGGTCTATGTACGGCCTGTATTATATGTCTTGGGACGTTTCAGCCACTAGACTTATGATAATTTATTATATTTATAAAGACCTTTGGGTCATTTAAATAATAAAGCCTTAGGGAATTAAAAATATAAATAAAATAAAATATAATTATAGCTGTAGGTAAATCCAATTTTCTTGGACAATGTAAAATCGATTTTTAACAAATGTTGTTTCGTTATTAAATGTGGGTACATACTTGAAGTTGTTTTCAGAATCCAATCACGTACCACTCATTAATAATTTATAACATTCTCGAATATAATATACTTTGATACTTGTTACGTATAATATATACTATATTATTGTACATATAATTAATAATAATAAATAGTTCATATTTGTTATAATGACGCTGGTTGTTTGTATTTATAATATAGCATGGCAATACGGCCCTGCACGAGGCCAGCTGGAAAGGTTACAGCAAAACTGTGGCGTTGCTCGCATCTTCCGGCAGTGACTTGGACCGCAAGAATTATGGCGGATCGTCTGCATTGCATTTGTGCTGCCAGAACGGACACAACCAAAGCTGCCGGGAACTCCTACTCGCCGGATGTGATCCGGATGTCCAAAATAACGTAAGCAGAATAAATGATTGTATAGCCTAATCATAATGCTCGTTCAAAATAGATGGGCTTTGACGTATTAATATATTGAAAAATAAAAACGGATATACCCTGCAGCCGAACAATATTGCACTATTTATAATAATATATCAAGTTGTAAAAATCGTTTTTTTTCTACATTATTTCTATACACGTGTGCTTTTATAGATTAGATTTAGTTGCATGATGGTTTGCGGCTTTGCGTGCATTGTGTATAGTTGTGTACTTGTGTGTTATAAGTAGGCACCGTGCATGTTTTATTGTTTTGCAACAACGGCTATCTTTATAGAGATGATATTGTGCTCACTGCTCAATGTTCACCACGGGTAAGCGGGTTAGGTATATACGGCTGCCGTTAGTGAACATATAGATTAATATACGCCTATAATATATTCGTACGTGATTTAATGCGTTTTATTTATATTTTATATAATAGGTACTATGAACCGGAATAAAATTACTTCATGACTTGTACCGGTCATATTATTTCAATCGAACATATTATTCTCGTTTTCTTTTTGCATTTCCCTTCTGAGCTTGTTCTGCATAACATACTGTAAAGTGTAAATGATCACCGTACGGGTAATTATTGTTTAGCTCACAATAATATTATGTACAACAATCGTATACCACTCTTTTAATTAAATTTATAAAACAAACAATACACTTTTACCAATTCACTGATATACGTACCTACACAATTACTATGCTAATTGCAAAAATACGTATATAGGTAGTGTAAAGTACCTACTTCAATTTTCTGGAACAAATTCAACAGGAACTCAATTATTGGTTCCAGTATTTCGGTTAATGTCATCTATTTTCGCTTATCCCGTCAGAGTATAGTCTCAACCATTATAAACGCTTTGATAACCGTAATGAATGTTTTTGTTTCGCAGATTATAAATCAAACCGTTAAATGAGTTTAGACACGCTTGTGTTAATTTTGAACGCTGGGTGTGATTTTGTTGACATAATGTGTAAGGTACTTTTGAACTGTATCTGGTACGATATTCTTTATGTTTCTTAAAAGGATAGTTAAAGTTGTTTTTCGATTAAAATCTAAATTTAAAGTAATTATACTAATAACTAATAAGTATATTTATAGTAATGTAAATATATAATAAATAAATCCAGATTTAAATTTATATAACTATAAAAGCGTAAAAAGCGGAATTTATAATAACTATGCCTAAATATTGATTGTTACTTTTCAATGTTTCAGTATGGTGATACGCCACTTCATACAAGCGCCAGGTATGGACACGCCGGAGTACTGAGAATATTAATTAGTGCTCAGTGTAAAGTTTCCGAACAAAATAAAGTTAGTACAAAGATATTTTTAACAAACACATGCGTGTTCGTAATAAACTTTAAACCAAAAAATTGATATAAATTGTTTTTAATGTGAAACAGAATGGTGATACGGTACTGCATATTGCCGCAGCTATGGCCAGGAAGAAATTAACTAAAATAATTTTGCAAGCTAAATGTAATATTGCATTAAAAAATAAGGTAATTTGTTACTGTGTGCTTAATATTTTATTTATTTTGTCTATTCAAGCGAAACATTAAATAATTATTTAATGACATCATTTAAGTACCAAGTCGTACTATTACTGTTTAACTGTATACCACAAAATGTTTATAATATATTCAATGTAGGTATATCATTTATACATATTATTTTGAAACACTAAATTCTAAATTCTTATGAAACCTAATTGATCAATTATACATTACAATTATGTGGAAAATACATTAACAAAATTAATATTATTTTTATATACACTGTTAAACCTAAAAATGTTTTATTTTATTTCAGCAAAATGAAACTGCCAGAGATATAGCAGAACGTAAAAATTTGACTGATATTTTAGAAATTTTAAAGAATCCCATGTACAAAAAGAAAGGTAGCAGTTCAAAAACGAAAAAAGATTCAAAGGATGTGTGTGCATTTATATTTAAATAATCAAAACAAATATAATTAATCGTATTATAATAATTATTTTAGAGTAAAAAACGAACCGATACGAATATTAAAAAACAATGGTCTCCCTACGGTTGTCATTATTTTCCGGATACCAAGGAGTTCCCGAAACCAAAGTTGAACTCATTGCCTGAAGAACCCTTACACGCTGGGGAACAATATTATCTAGACTTGGCTGGAAACATTAGAAAAGGACCAGTAGGAGTAGGGTACACATGTTATTGTGCGCCCTTTTTCAAGGAATTAGAAGCTCGATTAGACCACAATACGAAAAAATTAAAACGGCAGATTTGTCGTACCGAAGATAATATTAATCGGAGATTGTGTTCCGTTGAGAAACAGCTGAAGCGATCAAATGAAAAGCTTCAACAGGTAACTAAGAAATAATTATAAAATAATAATTAAATAATAATAAATTATTTTATTTATTTTTTACCAAGTACAATAAATACATTGTTTTTATATTATAAGTTTCAAAAAAAAAAATAATGGATAAATCATAAATCATAAATATTACAAAATGGGCTATAAATTATAATATAATATCAGGATATCAGCGCAGTCAGCGTACTATAGGTATTTGTTTTCTCTCTCTGACCCACACAAAACATAGTGCGCTGGCATCCTCCTAAGGCGAATGGTGCCGATGCCATTTTGTCCTCGAAAATACATTCTGCGGGAATAACGATACTGCCTTCTAGAATCAACCAAATTTCATAATTACTAAAGGGAAATATTCTACAGCCCGCATCGATCTCTGTTTTTCAATATTTTATAATATCAACTTTATAATATGTCTAAAAAAATACAATATAAAAAGCAATTTTTAATACGATTATTTGAAATCTAATACAAAATCAGATATCGATTCGGGCTGTAGGAAGTCTTCTTCTTTTAGATAATAAAATAGTCATCAAAATCCGACAATTCTACAAAGCGTGAGAGTTATTCCGGTAAAGTCATTTTTTTCCATATAATACACGCTACCCCCCCCCCCTATAAATAGGTATCGGGTAGTAGATTAGTGGAAAATTGAAGTGGCAACTAAAATATAAAATTAATTTTCAAATTTTATAGAATTGTGGAAATTTTGAAAAACTGGCACCGGGACCCTTAATCAGAGATTCTTATTTATTTATTTACCATATAAAATGAAAATACAAATTTTGAGTTGTATCTTAGTCAGACTTAGTTATAGTTTTATAATATGATAGAATATAGATACCTAGTCAAATTAATTTAATTATTTTTATACATACGCTTACATTACACATGATATTAAAAATTAGAAATTGTAAGAAACGAGCCTAATCATAGATTATAGTATGATAAATACTACTAAATTAATACTTCTTTAATATATTTATTTGAAGTAGGTAAGACTGTAAGAGATATTTGTTTTCTTCTATTTTGGAATCAGATGTATAATATCATAAATTAATAATTATCATGTAATCGTATATATATATATTATTTAACTATATTATAAGTTTATAACGATTAAATATAAATTATTTTTTTTATCAATTAGGTAGGCACTTTATACTTATCTTAAATTCTGAAGAAAAAAATTGTCTGTGCTACGTAATACGCATCTATATTTTAAATAAACTGGTTTATGCTTTATTTTATGGATAGGTTGAAACAATAATAGCCTGTTATATTTTAAGCTTAATGGAAAAGAACCGTACATTTTCAATAAATGACAATTTAACCATGTCTACATAATATAATCGATATTCGTTGACCGGAAACTTCTTATGAACTTGTAATAATGGAAACAAAAGTAGCACCAAATGTAAACTTGTGTTGTGCAGGTGGTTGAAGAAGTGAGCGACAACGACAGCGAGTTGGAGAACCGGTTTCGAACAGAATGTGCTATTGATACCACGGTCATGGACCCAAACTTACGATGGCGATTGGACTATCTGACAGCTCGACGTCACGATGATATACCATGTAATGATTCTGGATATAGCACCAAAATGTTTAGTAACTCCCAAGGCCCATCACCTTCGTTGTCCAGTAAGTAGAATTTATTTTATCACCAATACCTATAATAGTTATCACTTTAATACAAAATGAAGATTACTTCTTAAATTTGAATAAAAAAAATAATGTAAAATGTGAATCGAGAATTATAAATGCTTACCCCCTCTCCTATATGATAAAAAAATATTGATACAATCGGCTGTGATAAATACTGATAATATATTTATAGCTAAATGTTATAACATAATATGATACCTAGTGAAATACTAATATATTGTTAAGTGTAGGTACCCAAACTATTTGTGTTCTACAAATTCTAAAAATTATACTTGGAACAAACTTTCAACGAAATTTTGTTTAGACAGTTGTATAGAATGTACTACAGTATACAGCTTATATTTACCGTATTGAAACACAACACACAGTTTTTATTCCAATATTATTTTATATTAGTAACAAAATATAGTAGGTATATCAAAATATCTTACTCCTATACACAAATACACAATATTGTTCTGGACTTATGTACAATAACTAAAAACATGGTATCTGATATTAAGAAGGTTTATACATTTTTATGATTTTAGATTTAATGGAAAATGGCACGGTACCTGTCATAGAAAGCAGTAAAATGCCAAAATCATTAAGTGTATTACCTGACAACAACAACATGGAAAGTATTGTATGATCAAAACGTGCCAAAGTTATCTAAAAATGTTTATATTTCAATAAAAAATTAATTATAAGAGTTACAATTTATTATAAGATTTTTTTACATTTTTATATCTTATAAATAGTTATACAGTGCAATATACATTATATTTTGTTAATTTATTAATTTATTCCATGTTAATAAAATTATTCAATAACTATAAATTGTGTATTTTAATCATGATTTGTTTTGTAAAATAGGTACTAAGGTACCTACCTACTATATATTAGGCATTTAAAGATACCTGATATATTAAATCAATGATGTTCATAGGAACTGGGGCTAGATTATCATTCATTACAAAATATCTAAATTTGAAAAAAAATTAACATGCATAAACTTTATTTTTATTTTATATATTATAATTTGAAAAGTTTATATTGTGATTTTATTCTAATAAAATAACAGTATAAGGGCCGTTCTTACAATATCCGATAAAGTGTTGGTTAATGCTAACCGACTGATAACAGATTTTATTACCGGTAGAATTCAGCCGGTTAAGTGTCGGTTAACTTTAACCGGACGTTGTAAGAACGGCCCTAAGAATCTAATTAATCAAATTTATTTTATTTTCGATAGTTATGTAACAATAGGTATATTATATGGTAATATATAGTAGCACAGATGCCAAAAAATTCTGTAAAAAACTCATAATTATCACGAAAATGGCTAATTTTTACTTAAACTACTACCATAAGTAAGCAAGGAATCTGTTTTATCATATATGTGTCTTTAAAAACGGTGATCAGTTTAAATAATAGTTATTCGCTGTCAATATTAAATCTTAATAGAGCAATTCAAATTATTACAACAATTTGCCGGCCAGTGGAATCCAAGCTCTGTGAAACACTCAATGGACTACCTACAAGTCTAAAAAATATCGTCAAATAAAAAGAAACCTGACAACACTTAAATGCAACCACTTCGACGTCAATGTAAGTAAAATCATGTGCATGTATTTATTAATTTTTAAAATAATAAGTAATAACTCACTTTTATATTATTATTGTTCATAAAGATTTTGAAAAATTAGTATATTTTACTTTAAATTATAGCTATATGCGAATATGTGATAATAGGTATTTCTGTATAATAAAAATAATAAACTTGAAATATTTATTAAAAACAGGGAACTCACAATACTTTATTATATACAATATAGGACATAGGTACATAGTTGGTTTCTAGTTCACCTATATATACTGCCTACATCGCTATTGAATAAGTCACTGTTGTAATGGATGTGTTAAATTTAAATTTAATTAAAAATCATTATTTTGAAACGATCTGTCAGCCTAAACATATTTTATTATAGGTATATTGGTACCTTTATCATGGTATTTCTGTAAATAATTTGTTTTTCTATCAGTAGTACGTCAGGTTGAACTAACTCTTGACAAAAACTAATTTTATCTATTATAAGTTATAATATTATTTTATACTATATTGCTAGATGTTATTATTACCTAGTCAATAGTAAATACTAACATACGGTTTTAATAGATTTGTGGTAGCGTATAGCATAGAATAAATCTAAATATTTTGAAAATTGTCTTGGGTTGCAAGCTGACTGGTACTCAACCGAGTGTCAATAAATTAATTTTAAGTCTGAATTTCATATTAGAGTAAACTAATGACATTATTTTAAATCCTCAAATGTTTGAATGAAAATCATTTCTTGTGATAAGAAACAAATTATTGTGACGTGCAACAAAGGTGCTTTTAAGCAGGGAGTCAAAACGGGTTAAAATATTTCGGGTTTCGTGTTTAAAACTGGGGAAAATTTTTTGCGGGTTTCGGGTTTCGTGTTAAAAACCGGATAAAATTTTTCGCGGATTTCGGGTTCGTGTTAAAAACCGGATACAATTTTTTGCGGGTTTCGGGTTTCGTGTTAAAAACCGGGTTAAATTTTTGTGGGTTTTGAATAGGCGTGATTAGAGTATTAGACTTCATCTGCAGTGGCAGCCTAGCTAATAACCGGCACTTCCTTATTAATGAACCAAAATAAAGGCCATATTTTTTAAGGCCCCCCTCACCAATGAAATATTTAAATGATTCAAAGGAACTATCTATTTACAGTTAAAAATCTATAAGACATAAGTACAGTAATTTAACTTTAGAAATATCCATATACAGCCCTGGATTACACATTTACATATTTCCCCACCTAGCTACAAATCAAAAATAATGCAACAATAATATCCAATAATAGACGTCGTCTGTCTTAATTCTTTATATATTATACTTTATAGTAGATTTTTCCGAAGTCAGGAAATCAATTAGGCAATACATGTTTGACTTAATTAACATAATAAAGATACTACCCCCCTAATTTTGTCAAACATATCTTTGTAATAGTGGCGCAAATAGGAAAAATATTTAAGAGGGGGGGGGGGGCTCCATGGCTCAAGCCCCAAAATTTTTTTTAATTATAATATATATTATATTATTATTTTTTGAGAAGGCTTTGAGTGATTTTTTGTGCTCTAAGCACCCTTAAGACACTGCTTTGTAAGCATCTAAATAGTAATTATAACGAGACCACAAAATAAAATTTTTTATTTTTTAAATACAAATTGTAACCCTTCTGACTTGAAACTCGGTTGACCGTCATTAAAAGATCAATAAATTCTGTGAAGCTCACGAAACGAGTCAAATATTATAAAATATACATTAAAGTATAAACAAAGTATTACAAAGTAAAAACACTAAAAACAAATAAAAAATAAAACGAAAAACCTCACTCACATGTTCACTGGTAAGTGGTATTCGTACTACTGGTGAAACTGTAATATACAAATCTCTATATATAAGAGAAAGTATACTTTACCAATAATCTCTATATATAAGAGAAAGTATACTTTACCATAATCAACGTACAGCCAAAACTACCGTACGGATTTTATTTGAAATTTTCAGGATATGTACTTATTACTATTATAAGCGCACTAAGAAAGGATTTTTCGAAATCTCATTTTAAAGGGTTGAAATTGGCAAAATAAATTTTTTACGTGTAATTTGATATCTATAATTCATATAACAATAACAATAGCAGTCGACCGATAACGGGAAATACGGTACGGCACGGCGGCCCAAGGGTTTCCATCTACCTGGACTCTGACCTTTTTTTTTTTTGTGTGTGTTTTTATCAAAAATTTTTATCTATATATTACTAATCTATCCACTTATTATCTCTATAATAATAAATTTGCCTTGGACGCTCCATCACACGTACGGCTGCCACCACCGATTTGGCTAATTCTTTTTTTCGTGTGTTCGCATATTGTCAGGAAAGGTTCTTAACTCTCGATAAGATAATTAAGAAAATCCACCGGAAAAGTAGAAAATTGGATGTAAGTGCCATCTGTCCAGTAAGAATAGAAACTAAATAATATTATATTTTCGTTTATTGTAAGGTTGCTATTGGTCATGATTGAATAATTAAATATTTTAGACCTGTGCTATGTACTTAGTAAAAACGGTATTCCCAAGACTAATTTTTCGACACATACACATCGTAATATCAACGTGTTGATGAAACATTCGTAATTACGTACGGTACGCACTTCAAGGAGTCCTGCAATCCACCGCAGGTGATTACCTACCTGAAAACATACTACGTGTCTCACGCATACAATACATACAAGCGTAGTGTCTCTCGGGTAATACAAGAGATGATCGATGAAAATTTTTAGTTTTGAACATCATACACACGAATTTTAAATAAACAAATTGAATAAAGTTTGAATCCTAGAGTTGGTACATATTTTAACGAGCAACGCAATGAACGGGATCAGCTATGAAATATTACAATTAATGCATTTTTCAGTTCTTGAACTTATGCACATAAGTTATATTGGCTATTGCCAACTATTTCACCTGAGGTAATTTTTGCCCGGGCAACGCCGGGTGGGACAGCTAGTGTAAGTATAAAATGCCAAATAGCATTTGTTCAACAATCAACATTATACTAATTATAATTTAAAATACCCGAGTCCCGAATTCGAATACTGTTGTCTGTCATATTAAAATTTATAGTCGACTAGGTATACAATAATAAATATTAAAATCAATAAGTCTTTACAAATTGACAAATTACCCCTATGGTCTGAAAGTAGAGAAGAATGACTGGGTTCTGGCAATCTGGCCTCTGGGTTAAGATAATTATAATTTAATATCATATGAGTTATTATTAGTATATACAGTTCAGTTAATTTTGAGGATTTCATGTTTCGTGTTGCAATATGGGTAGCTACATTTTCGTTTCGTGTTAAACGCCGGGTACAAATTTTTGCGGCTTTCGGGTTTCGTGTTAAAAACCTGGTACAATTTTTGCGGGTTTTGGGTTTCGTGTTAAAAACCGGGTACAATTTTTTGCGGGTTTCGGGTTTCGTGTTAAAAGCCGAGTAAAATTTTTTGCGGGTAACCCGGGTTTTACAACCCGGGTTCAAACTCGTTTTGACGCCCTGCTTTTAAGTATTCCACCTGTATAATACAAGTATTCGTGTTAACATTAATAATGTTGAAATGTACATATGTAATGTCTTTGGAATTAAATTAGCCATGTACTATATTTTCAATTTTGAATAATATTATATTATTTTGTTGTCATGGAAATATTCGTTTGGATGTTTATTCATACGACCGATTACATATTTTGAATCAGTTTGTATTTCGTGACGAACCAATTCACGACTTATATTATTTTCTTTAACATAAATATAAATTAATATTCAATTTTTGAATGCATTACTTATATCTTATTGTTTCATAATTTTTCTAACCTTGCGCTAGGTAAACGCTAAGGAAGTAAACCTTATAAAAAATTACAAAAAGTTTTGCAAAACAACGTCACTACGTCAGGAAGAGTGAATAGTCCAGTTGTTGGAAGCTTGCAGGAGTGCGAGTCCCACTGTACCCACAGCGAGAGCAATTATCCATCGACAGACAACATGGCGGACGACCTTCCACCAATACCGTTGCGTCTTGCGAGTATACCGGAGGAAACACTTCTAGAGCTATTTGATCTTGAGATTGAGTCGCTAAAAGTCAAAAGTGCAGTGACTGAACAGCGTGATTCTCAAGTGACACCGGCTAGACTCCAGCTGTTAGAAGCACCGGCCGATGATGACGATTTTGTTCCGGACGAGACAGATGAAAGCACGACTATAGTTCCTATAGTCGTGGCCAAAAGTGATGGCGACGGGTTAGAGCCAGCGACGACTGTGATCCAAGTAAAATCGGCGGTGACTGAACAGCTTGATTCTTGCGTGACACGGTTAAATTCCAGCTGTTAGAAGCACCGGCCGATGATGAAGACTTTGTTCCCGACGAGACAGACGAAAGCACGACTATAGTTCCTATGGTCGTGGCCAAAAGTGATGGCGACGGGTTAGAGCCAGCGATGACTGCGATCTTAGTGAAATCGGCGGTGACTGAACAGCTTGATTCTCACGTGACACCGGTTAGAATCCAGCTGTTAGATGCACCGGCCGATGATGACGATTTTATTCCGGACGTGACAGAGGAAAGCACGACTATAGTTTCTATAGTCGTGGCCAAAAGTGATGGCGACGGGTTAGAGCCAGCGACGACTGCGAGCCAAGTAAATTCAGCAGCAGCAGCCGAAAAACGTCGTAGATCGTTCTTGTCAGCAGTGGGGAGGCGGCTCCTTAAGTTCGGAAGGACGTTATGCTGCTGTTGCTGTTGCAAATATAATAGTGTTGTAGTGTGCCATGTGGCCATGTGGTGAGCTCGAGTACATCTGTGGGATGACAATGAGTTTAGAAGACGAGAGAGATGAAAAAAGAGATGTTGACTCGTGTCATCAATCCAAAACTAAAGCTTATAATTTATTAGAATTCATTTTGTTTAATTTCCGTTTTGTTGAAATACTTTAAAACTATAATAATTGTTAATTTGCTCATATAATTAAAAAACAATGAAGCATAACATATTTAAATAAATATTAATTATACATGTTAATTTTTACGAATAAAGTCAATTTTTTTCTGATTGTTATAAAATTAAAAATATGAAAAATAAAAAAAAATTACATCATGATAAGTAATAACAATAAAACAAATAATATAATTTAATTTGTACATTCGTCTTGATCTCTTATTACTTTTAATTTTTATGATTATTATATTTATGTGTCGTATTTTAATGTTGAATAAGCCTAACACGGGAGATACTGGACAAATAGAACCACGACAGAGGTATAGCTAAATTGCCTATAGTTAAATATTAATTTATTTAGTGTAACGTACCTACCTAACTTCTATTGTTCACCTAAAATATCTATATCATAGGGACGTATAACCTTGTGCACTTAAAAAAAATGTTCACCAAGAAAATGGTCAACTGCCTATAATCCTGCCTCACCCCGTGTGCGCACTTATGGATAATATACTTATATATACTCGTATGGTACGAGTCGTACCTATACAAATACCTAGTCGTCTAACCCATTAAATTTACATAATTATATAAGGTATTATAAGTACCTACTAAAGTATTAATTATTATTATAATTTATGTAGCAATAAATCATACATATAAATGGGCAAATGTAAACTCCCCTAAAAAATTAATAGTAAATTCCCCTAATAGTAAACTCCCCTAAAAACATTTTGCTACCGTATTGCATTTCGTAAACTCCCCTAAAAAAAAATTATAACCATTTAGCGTAACCCAGAGGACACCACGAGGAGGCGGTTCTAGTTATCCTCCAAAAATATTTCCTTTTTTTTTCTTTATAGAAAAATTCATATTCATTGTCATTCTAGTTTTATTAACATTATTAAGTGTTAATTGTGAACATTGTTGATGTTGATTATTTTTTGATAGAGTAATAATTTGAAATTGTTTTTATATAATATGAAATTTAGTTAATTTTTGATCTTTATAATATTGTATTAGTTGGTTTGATAATTGTTGTCGTCTTTTTAACTTATTATTATGGCAACTATTTGGTTTATGTATACTTTGTAATTTTATGTAAATTTCTGATTGAATATTCAAAAAATATTAATATATTCATTTTGCAAGGAATCTGTTTTATATATATAGATATCTATCTGTGGTGATTATGAAATATTGGCCTGTGATAATATATTTATAAAATCTAATTAATATTTGATATTGTCTCAACTCCCAATATTTTTATGAGAAAAAATAAAAAAAAAAAAAATGTTTGCCTTAAATTAACTAAGATTTTATAAACCATGACTAAATATATATGAACTATATCTATATGAATATAGGTATCTATCCATGAACTATCTCATTATTTATGATTCTAATCAAAAACATTTACAACAAAAACTATGATTATGATAACTCTGCAGGGGATATGATAATCATATAGTTCAATGGGGATGCCATGGCAATATGCAGGGCTGGCGTTAGGTAATATTTGTGAGGGGTCGTGGTTAACGAAAGTGACGACTGAAATTTATGCATAATTATAAAATCCCAATAAAATTTTCTTGCCACACTCAAAATGTCAAGTTTTTGTTTTATAGAATTCCATACTATGTTGAAGGAAAAAAACTCAGCGTCGAAATTTCGATTTATTTTTACAGCACCATCTATTGCATAAATTTGAGCTCAATAATATTAGTGTACAGGCACTTAACATAAAATCTTGATAAAAGCATGATTTTATTTATATTTTTCAATATTCACTATTAATTATGATATTGTTCTGGAATAAGAATTCGTCAAAACCTTTATTTAGCCCATATAATACAATAAATGTGAAATTTTGTTAATAATTTTAGCTGCGGGGACATGGGTAAAAAATCATTACATTGGCCCATTAAGCTTAAAATCAGAGCATGAAACTTCTTATGAAAAATTCGGTTACCGGGTTAGTAGGATCCAAAAAAATGTTCGTAAGTGGTTACCGGTTTTAGGGGTTTTTAGAATTAGTAGTAATTGATTACCGGTTACCAAAATGATCCCTAAAAATGTGATTACCGGCTATCGGTTTGGAAGCGGTTTTAATTCTTCAAGATTACCGGTAACCACTTCTGAAACGGTTTTTTCGGAAAATTTTAGTTTTACTTTAATTTACACAAAACAAATATCCACTTTATAAAACGATTTAGGGCCAAGCTAAATTAAAAATAAATATACTTCTAAACATTTGGTTTTTTTTCATTTGCTTATAAAAAATGATTGGATAGTGCTATTAAAAAAAGCATGAAAATGTTTAAAAAAAACACGAAAAATGAATTTGTAATTTTGTACACTTACAAGTTAATCAAAAAAAACATCCAGAAAGTAGTATTGATAAGTTAAAAAAATGGTGTTTTTTTATAACTTCGGACACCATTGATTTAGTGCATAAGTAAAAAAATTATTTAGTTATTTTGTTTTTTAATATTAATTAATAGGTATTTCTTAAATTTTTTTTATTATTCTATTCGAAACATTATTTATAAATATTGGGATTAATAAAACTATTTTTATTTATTTATTATTTTATATAAATTAGAATTTATTAATAACCCAAGCACGGCTTTAGATAGTATGGTTGCGTAACGAAACAAGAAAAAGTGCGTTGCGAATGTTCTTACCAAATACCTAAGATCATAGAGCGCTCCCAGCGGATTTATATACTAACCAAATAGCAAAATATGTTAACTATATGTTAACATAGATATTAGATAACAATTTAGTAATTTACTATATTGAATACATTATTAAAAATGAGAGTTATTTCACTATTTTAGTTATTACTTATTTTTAAAATTTTCTAATAAATTTCAATATTGATTATACAAAAAACAAAATGTTCTTGAAAGAAACTCTTTATTAAGTTTAAAATATAATACAACTATGTGGGTACTAATTTAGATAAATTTTTCTTTGCTTTATTTATTTGCTTGGATTCAATATTTTTCATGCAAGAATATTGCCTCATTCTCATTACAATATACGGACTCCCAAGTACTTTTAATTTCGTTAGATTCAAAATGTTTAGCGCAGACACGATGGCTCTTTTTAAAACCATTCCTAAAGCTTTTTCCTATTTTCCTTTTTCTTCCTCATTTTGGGAACACTAAATGTAGTTTTGGATGCGTCATGAGGTGCAATAGTAATATAAGTAGGTACATTGATATTATGATTTATGGAAATTATTTTATTTTTGGCGGCATTTTTTGAATATCAAATAATTATACGAGTATTATACATTTATATCAAAATATTAAAACTATAAGGTTTTATAAACAAACTGATAGATGGCGCTGCAGAATCTTAGGTAAAATCAGCTGATTTTGAGAGAACATTTGTGGTACATAAACGTCTTGCTGTAAGTAATACACCGTACTGCAACCATACTATCTAAAGCCGTGAACCCAAGTAATAAATAAATGGTTACCAAGTAACAAGCCGTTATCTGTTATAAATTTGAATTAAATTTACTGCATTTGCGTCTAGTAGAAACAAATAAATGTTTTTTAAAGATAATGTGAAAATATCCATCATCCATCGGTTAGGACGGTTTGATTATAATTACAAATATTCTATGGCAAATGACAATCGTCTGAGACGAACAGCGATTCCAATTCGTACTAACATATTTCATTCCATTCTGGTCATTAAGCTAGGTACCTATTTTTACAAATGTCATTAATCTCAATACTTCCAGACTGAACTTTTGAATCGGAAATATGAAGACGTGCGGATTTTCCTGGTCGGAGATGCACAGCCCTGACACTAGACAATATTATACACACGAAGCGAACGCGTTTCGCTGGAAGAATAAATAATTACGTAAGTTTTGTCCTTCTACTCTTTTGACGCGGTAGACCTAATGTAAATATTTATTGTCAGACAAACTTATATACCCGCCAGACGTAGAATAGTTTTAAAAAATTCAGTTGTTATAGGTGCACAAAAATTAGGATATTATGAAAATATTTTAAATTATAATACTCTACCTACAGCTAATTCATTGTTATATTAGAATAATTTTAAAAATTTAAAACCTGTTAAAATAAGAAAATACATAATGATTAATGTTATTTAATATGATTTGTAAGTAGGTACATAGCAGTTTATACCTACCACTCGGTGATGTTTATTTTTGTCTTCGTAATTCCGTTCCGTCACGATAGTTTTAGTTTTCGTTAAATGGATCCACCACTTTTATGTCCGTATGCATAGTGAATTTATGTGTCACATAACACATAGTTTAACATGTCTTATGTGAAACATAAATGTTCTATCCATACAGGCTACGGGCATTAAACATTTGGGTTTTAAGAGAACACCTCAAACGCACGTTTTGTTTTGGGAGGTTTACGGGATATACCTATAGGACATTTTCTTCAAATTTTCACATTTCACTATTTGATATTGTGATGTTATTGGTACCTAGGTTAAGTTTCTGTTTCATAATAGATCGATAGGTTACCTAGGTATATCACATTCTTTAATTTAAATTCCGGTAATCGAGTATTGGACAGTATACCTACGTAACTTTAATTCGTATCGTAATTTAATTACTAAAGAAATAAAAATTTCCCTAACAGTGTCTAGGGCCACCGGCAGGAGAATGCATTATATAGAATGTCTATAAACTTGACGTCTAGTATATGGTTGAAATTGGCATGCGACCAAAGGGGCTTGATCTGGAAAATTTAAATGATTCAATAAGGTTTATCTCATTATTTGAATTAAACTTATTTTTAAGCGATTGTTGTGAAAATAAATTTTTAATTTATTTCATTCAACACGCTCATCTTAGTTTTCTAGTACCTTTAGATTTCCCACGAAATTCATACCGATCATCTCAGAGCTTCTATATTCAAAACCATAAACACATGCATTTTTATCTTATTTCAATCTTTTTCATCGATTTCACTTTTCCAGAACAACCCCCCTGAAAAAGAAAACCAGAATATATTATAGATCGCAAAATTTTCTGTAAAGAATATATGATTTTTTTATCAATAGACCATATTATATAGGATGTAACAGAAAGAAATGACAAAAAAAAATATTATGCTACTTAAACGTGTGACAAAAATTGTTAATATTATGTGATAAGTAAATAATTTAAGAAATATACTAATGTCAGCAAATTCCCAAAAATGATATTTTAAAAAAGTTATTACGTTCCAAATAATTTAATAAACAAATTAAAGACATTTAAAAAATTCTAAAAAATAAACTACTTGACTTATATACATTTTTTTAGCATAAAAATTGTTATTATAATCAGATTCACAAATTGGCTATTTTGAATTTATCTAAACAAATTTAAATCAAATTTTAAATTTTTTATTTTCAGTAATAAAAAATAAAAATAATTTTTTGTATATTAGACGTGTAGCGCGAGTGACAATAAATTATATAAAAAAAAAAAACTTTAAAATTTTGTATATAGTAAAAGTATTATGGCATTTGTCAGATCTTGGTGGGACATCGTCTACGCCGAATGTCGACAATTGGCGATTGCCACAGATGACATAAATATATTATAATATGATAAATACATAGAACTTATTCTCAGTATTAGTACATATTATAATATATTTATGTCATCTGTGGCAATCGCCAATTGTCGACATTCATCGTAGACGATTCACTATTCTAATAATTATTGCAGTGAACAAAAAAATAAAATAAGCCAACAATTGACGGACAGTTCGTTAAGCAGTATAATATTATAAAATAACACGAACTTCCACATTTTGTAACGTTTAGGTTATTTTCATAAAATATTTCCATACTTTTTAGTTTCAATTCGGAGCGAGATGTAGACGGATGAAGATAACTGTTTTTTCGGCGGCAGCGTGTGCTGCAGTACAGCTAGGTTTCACCGGAAGAGTCGATGTTTACGGGTAAGTTTGTTTTTCATATTATTTTGGGGCTTAAATTTAATTTTTAGAATTGAATTAAATATTTATTGTCACGAAAAATCTGTTAATTCGGTTACGTAGAAGCGTATACGTTACTACCTACCAAAGGCGCAATGTATAATAAATAATAAATTATACGACAGTTCGAATAATCCAAACGCTGTCTTCGTTTTACCACGACCGGTTTAATACGCGTACCTTATTTGCCTGTACTATTCGCCGGGTAACATCTTAGGTTTGCGCGAAGTATTTATAACAATATAATGTTATTAATCTTTATATTTTGCATACATTATACACCCAATTTATTAATATTTACACCAATTTAGTATTTCACCATAATTATTATTTTAGATTATAATATTATATGATGGTATAGGTATGCTGAAATATTTAATACCATAACCATTTATTACTGGTACATTTTTTTCCCAAACCTGAAGTTTATTTAAGCATTGAGGGTATGTCACTTAACATACGTAACTTTTATTTTTCCACTTAATATCTATATCATTGGCACCTACGTATACTGCTGCACACCTAAAATACAAAAGTTTTCAAGGAGTACCTATAGTCAACTGTCAACTGTCTATCCTGACCACCCATGTGGATGCTTATGAATACCTAATATAATTATATACTCGTGTATCTATTTTAATAGTGTAAAACATGAACATGGGTGTTACGATTATTTTAATTTTTGTTTATTTTTCACATAAAGGTACATTACATAATTGTAATGCATTGTAATCCTATTTATCTCTTGTTTACTTTAACACAATGCTACAAAAGTTTTTATTTAGTTAATTGGTATAATATTTGTAAATTATTGAATTTAACTACACCTACTATAATTAGTAATAGTAATAAATCCGTGTATAAACTATTAAAATAAAAATTAAAAAAACATCAAAGAGCACAATATTTTGCCGGTAGTCGAGTTCTAGTTGATAACTGACTTGTGAATAAATTTAATTTTCATTAGGTATAAAACTAATAAATCCTTGAATACAACATTTAAAAAGGTGGGTAAGTGGATGTCGCTCTGCTGTACAGTAGGTTACAAGTGGGTCACTGTAATGGATGGTATTAAATTTGAATTCAATGATATAATATCACTGTATAAGAAAAACGGTCAGTCAGACTATGATGTTACTAAGTATATTTGATGATATTATTGTGCATAAAGTAATTTATATATAACCTATTTACGTGGAGCCTTGTTATCAATTTTCAATCCTTAGCTATAAAAGTTGAACATTTTATAAATTTTTAAGTACAAAATAATTATTAAATCATAAATTTTATAAATTTTGTTGAAATTCGAACTTAAAATCCTTACAAAAAAAAAATTGTGCCTATGTATTTTTAATATTTTTCAACTGCTATTGTAACAATATATCAGGAGCCTTGCATTAAATTTTCACGCTTTTTTACTCAAGTTTTCAAAGTTTTCAAAATCGTATGGTATATAGAAAATGCTAATATAAACATTCAGTGAAATTTTCAAGTATCTATAGTCATTCGTTTTTTAATTACAATAAAATAAGAAAATCGTTACATGAGAAATCAAAGTGAATATCAAATATTGTAAAAATATGAATTTCAAACGCTCATAAAAATTTAATTTGATATGCTTGTTTTTGATAATGGTAGACAAACTTATGGGTAATCTTGTATTACATTTTCAAATCTTAGATTTAAAAAGAAAAATTTTTATGAATTCTCAACTCAAAATAATTTGCTAATTTTCGTGATTTTTCCGTATTTTATGAAGATTTGAACTTTAAATGCTTATAAATAAAAACTGTGACTAAGGATTTTTAATTTTTTTCATCTGCCTTTGAAACAATAAACTAGGAGCCTTCTATTAAATTTTCAAGCTTTTTTACTCAACAGATAAAATTTTATTGATATTTATAGAAAAAAAACTAAAAAAATTGAAAACTGGCAATGTCCGTAAACAGCTCAAAAAGAGTCAAATTATTTGGAAAATTTTATCGTGTATAGAAAATAAAAATATAAACATTCAGTGAAATTTTCAAGTATCTACAGTCATTCGTTTTTTAATTACAATACCTAAAATAAGAAAATCGTTAAATGAGAAATTGAGTGAATATCAAATGTTGTAAAAATATGAAATCCAAACACTCATAACAATTTAATTTGATTTGCTTGTAGACATTTTTTTTTTGATAAAGGTAGACAAACTTATGGGTAATATTATGTTACATTTTCAAATCTTAGATTTAAAAAGAAAAATTTTTATGAATTCTCAACTGAAAATAATTTGCTAATTTTCGTGATTTTTCCGTATTTTGTCAAGATTTGAACTTTAAATGCTTATAAATAAAAACTGTGACTAAGGATTTTTAATTTGTTCATCTGCCTTTGAAACAATAACCTAGGAGCCTTCTACTAAATTTTCAAGCTTTTTTACTCAACAGATAAAATTTTATTCATATTTATAGAAAAAAAAACTAAAATAATTGAAAACTGGCAATGTCCGTAAACAGCTCAAAAAGAGTCGAATTATTTTCAAAACTTTATCGTGTATATAAAATGAAAATATAAATAACCAGTGAAAATTTCATGTATCTACGGTCATTTGTTTTAAAGTTACAACAAAAACCAAATTCAATTTTGTGAAAAATCGATTTTGCGTAAAAAGTCCCGTTTTTTCTTAATTTTTCTTTTGTTTTTCTTGGCGCTTTTTAAAATTACTGGGAATTTTAAATTATGACCTCCTCAATGCACCAACGATATTCACTTTCCAATCGAAAAAGATACTGAAGTTGAAAATCGAAGCATTATTTCGACTACTTATCGTGTACACAGACACAAAAAAAAAATAAAAAAAAAAATTTAAAAACACACATCATTGTAAAATCAATACATTCATCGTTCCATTCAGAATCTAAAATACTACTCTGTACCTATAATAAAAATCAATATTATTTATTGGTAGGTTTATATATATCTACAACGCATGGGTTATATTTCTTATTTTTCGGTAGATTTTTTTTTATTATTGTTAATCGATCAGGAGATGTATTGCCCGCAACTTTTCAATTATATTTATTGTAATTACCTATACTGGTATAACTCTATTCTGGCTATCAATAAAGTTGTGATAAAATTAGAAAATTGGTCAGGTATGATATTTTTTTAAGTAATTCTTTTGCGTAGGGAATTCGCTCAATGATATTTAAATATTTTCACCTATAATCAAGTACGATGACTTATATAGGTAACTAGAGACTGAGTGAATAGGAAGTGTGTGATATGGCGAAGATGAGGAAAGAGTTTAACATGCTTTCAGAATGTTTAGTGTATGAAAGGGAAAGACGAAAAATAATTGTAAGGTTAGGAGGGTAGGTAAGTGGAGTGTGAGTAACAGATATGAGAATATAAAGTTAGGTATTAGGGTACAAAAGAGGATAGAATAAGAAATTAATTAATTAAGGGTAATTTAGGGTAGTGTACATATTGCAGTGAAAACAAGAGAGAATAGGTTTAGGTGGTTCGGTCACTGTATGATAAGAGAGAATGAGAGTGACTAAGGAAGTTAATTTAG